>JANIJG010023861.1:88003-183365 GCA_024611175.1 Megaceryle torquata | reverse complement strand
AACGACTTGGTGTGGCACTTATGGTGGTTTTTTTTTTTGCTTCCTTTTTTTCGTGTGGTATGGTTTTGTTTTTTTGGGGTTTTTTTTTTTTTGCCCCCCCCCCCCCCCCCCATTGGCAAGCTGTAGTTCAAAGTTGTCTGTTCTAATAACAGAATTCGGCTTGCAGCGGGGCAAGACATGAAAATATCTCTTCTGTGTTGTTACACAGGGCTTAGGGAGGTGGCTGGGTACGTCCCTTCAGAGATGGAAGCTCTGCGGGCTGCTTTTGCTGGCAGGACTGCTGGTGACCAGCCTGCGACTTTTGCTTCTGTGCCTTGTGTCTTCTCTTACTGATTGCAGTCATACAGAAAGGGGCAGGCTTGATGTTATTTGAAACTTAAAGTACTACCCAAAGAGAGGTATGAGCCTTGTGTTTCCTACTGACATTCCATGCTGGTTGGAGGTGGGATATCTGCTGGTTTAAATTGACTCTGCATCCTTGAAAACAGCATACCTCCAGTGAAGGCTAACCAAACTGGTCTTTTATGTGTGTACCAGTACACGTATCAGCTGTGCTTTCTGCCAGGGTGATCGTGCTGGCCACAATTTTTGAAGTTCTAAGCAAAAATGATTACTTGTAGAATAATGGTCACCGTGTCTGCAGTTAGAGATGAGAGGGAATGCCTGACTTTGTTGTACAGCATTTCCCTTTCTCCCAGGGGAGTTCCTAGCTTCTGGAGATGGATGACCAGCTGTCTCCTCTCTACTTCCATCACCATTTGGCACGGCAAATAGATGAAGGCTATGGGCTCTGGTTAAGTGGCTGCTCACTTGGGTGTTGCTTGCTTTCTGCAGAGCAGCACTGTTATACGTCTGATGGACACAACGCAGAGGAGCTGTAGTCTACCATAAAAACAAGTCAACCCATGGCTGCAAGCAGGTTAGGCTTGTATTCTCACACCAGCCAATCCTGCATAACAGGCTTGCTTTGCTCCTTGATTTCTTGTAAGTAAATCAGGGTACAGCTTTAGATAGTTCTGGATAGTTTTAGCTCCTGCCACTGTCAATAGAGTTGCAGGCAGCTCTGAGGGCTATTCCCACCACAGAGCCTTAGACAAGGAAAATGAAAACATAGTATTTGCTTAAAAGAAACCCCAACCAACCTTAAAATGTTATTTTTATCATGCTTTCTAGACAGGTTGTTCAAAGTTTGGAATATAATGAGGGCAGATGAAAATTTTCTGCCTCACCAAGCCTGGCACTACTGCATTGGAAACGTTTGCTTTTGACTTTGTAGATTGGGGTCATTAGCTCTGTAGGATACAGTGCTGTAACAGACTTCAGCATAAGGAGATTGCTCTTTCTCTGGATGTCTTCAGTTTCAGTTTCACTGTTGAACTTGTTTGAAAGCCCATTTTTGTTTTATAGGAAGTAGCTTCAGACACCTTTTACCCATAAATGACAGAGTTGGGAAGTGAGTGTGAAAATCAGTTCAGGTGTTCAAGTGAACCTGTCGTGCATTTCTGAGGAATACTTCCCAGATACTTTATTGAAAAACTGACACAAAATTAAGTAGTGCTGCAGCAGTGCTTTTGTTTGCCTGCCCTGGTCCTGTCACTGTGTGAGGGTTTTCTTAAAGCTAAGGCAGGTTTCTGGCCAGAGTCCTTATAGTGGTCACATGTGCTGCCAGTAAATGCTTTCAACTGCTGGAGCTCCAGCTCTTGGTCTTAGCTTCAGCCCCTTCACGTGCTTGTGCCTTGCAAAAAAACCAGCCCTCCTGTTACTGGGAGTATGACCAGTGAACAAGCAATGCCCGGGATGAAGCGTGCTTGTGATGGGGAGCCTCGTGACCTTAACCTCTGGTCATGCACCTCAGTTGCTGTGGTGTTGCACAGGCCTGACAGCAAGCTGTACAGTCAGGCTGGCACAGGTGTCTGAGTTACTGACCTTGTGCGAGTGCTACAGATGGCCACACACCCAACTCCCTGGTGGTAGAAGTGTGATTTTTGTGGGTTTTGGGTTTTTGTTTGGTTGGTTTGGGTTTTTTGTTTGGTTGGTTTGGGTTTTTTGTTTGGTTGGTTTGGGTTTTTTGTTTGGTTGGTAACCTGAGTGGGAAACTGGGAGCTGTGAATCTGAAATCTTTGCGCAAGGAGAAGAAGATGTCTTATTTGCTCCCTTGCCATTTTTCCTTGCTTCTCTCCTTCTGTTAACTGGTAGAGGCAGGTGCTTCTAACTGTATTGTGCTGGGAAGCCACTTGTCTTTATCTCCTTTGGGCACTTGTGGAGACCCACTGATGCTAAACCACAAAGCTAAAGCTTCTCATGCCCTGTTCTGTCTCACTATTTTATCTTGCTGTGATGTCTCAATGCTGCTCATAAAGGATTGGGTTGCCCTATTAGCAGCCTCTGTGATGAGAAGTGAAGGGTCATAATACAACACCAGTTTCTCTGTTGCCTGGATGCTTGGCTGTGAGGAATACAGGCTTAGCCCAAGGCTAGTAAATCCTCCAACCACAATGGATATGCAGAAAATAAGATAATTGTTTTCTGCCTTGCATGTTCCATCAGTAGGAATTAAAATCCCCTAAAGATAAATAGTCATGTTTGTAGATGGGGGACACTGCTCTGCTTTCTTCTTGCTTCTGAATTGATTTATGGCCTCCCCCCCTCCAGCCAGTTCCTTGTACGGATGTACAGTGTGTGAAGCTGGGAAGTAGACCATAGACCCGACTGTCACATTACTTTCTCTGAGCTTATTAAGTTTTAAACTGTCTGAGAATCTAGTTTATGGTAGGTTATGGCAGAAACCCCACAAATTGAAGTCAGACCTGGTGAGCTTTGTACTCTATGGTAGACTGAGGTATGTCAAAATACAACTGGCATGCTTTTTATTTTTAGAAGGCAGCATTCAGGATATGAAAACTGTAGCCACAATTTCCGTGGGGTTTTGTTTTTCAACTCTATTGTTTAACTTTAAAGGCACTGCACCATTAAGTTTCTAGAGGAAGGTATGAGCTGTCTGTGCTTCCAAGCGAAGCAAGATAGGAGAGAAGTTTGAGGAGAATAGTCTTGCTCTGTGACCTCTCTCCACAGGCTTTTTTGGTCCTACTTGGCCGTGGATCTTTCCAGTATTGCTGGAAGTGGACACTGCTTACTCTGGGATCTGTCATGCTCATGCTTGTAGTAAAATCATCAAATAAAAACTGTTTTGCAGCTGTGGTTTCTCTTTCCTGCACTGGGCCACCTTTTGAGCTTGTGAAAGTAACCGGGGATGTGTTTATACAATGAGGAAAGTAAAAACTTCTGGCTGTGGAGAACGTGAATGCTTTCTTCACCACACAATCAGTGCTTAATTCTAATCTGCATGGAATCAAACCCCACATAGCACTGTCTTCCATTTGGTTGGCTGTGGGTGGTTTTGGTTTTTTTTTGTGTGTGGCTTTTGTTTGTTTGTTTGTTTGTTTGTTTGGTTTGGTTTGTTTGTTTTTTATAATGAACATTTTTGCTCTTTGATTTAATAATGTAGCAAATGTGGAGGTCCTGTCTGTTGTTACTAATTAGGTGGATGTCTTGAGGTCCTTGAGTAGGTTAGGATTTTGGGTTGGTTTTTTTCCTATTGTCATAATGATTTCATTCACAAGCAAGGAATGACCACCCTATCTCTATGCTCAGGCATGAAGGTGCTGGAAGAGGTTGATCTGTCAGGAAAATGTAAATCTTAAAAAGATGTAAAACAGTATGTCAGTCCTATAGGAGATGCTCTGTAGTTTGAAAGTTGTGAGTTTGTGGTTTCTGTGCCTGGAATTCAACCCCCAAGGTAGATTTGAACTGTGTGGAAATGAAGGACAGCAGTGCCTTCCGTGAAGTCAGTATCTGTGAAATGCTGCCTTGTACTATTGTCTAATCTTGGCCTGTGACTTCAGAGAGGAAGGGTGGTTATGTGCTTATGGCACAAGACCTCCAGCTCTGGTAGTTCTTGGTTCTGTTGAAGACTTCCTTACACGACTGCAGGGAGGACCGTCCTCCCTGCCCCATGTGGGAAATGGGCTCATCTTCTCTTTGTTCTGTGTGGATGGGGACTGTCTCCTGCTTGTTGCTGTATGGTGCCTGAGCTGGAAGTAGGCAGAACAAAGGGATTTCAGCTCCGTGGGTGCTGCTGGTATTGAGGGTTACCCTGTTTGCATTCTCTGCAGTTTTGCTGTTGCTCCCTTGGGGTCAGGGCTGGAACTGTAAAAGTAGTCTACTGTGAGGACAAACTACTTCCGTATTTCTTCTGCAGACATTTGTCCCTCCACTGAATTACCAAGATGGTTTACATCACATTTCACTCAGTTGCTCTCTGTCTCAGTTGCTGGGACCTGATATTTCACTCATGGGTTGTATGCTGTGGTAGTGGTGAGGGGAGAGTGCAGGACTGTGGATGCCCTGGCTTTTTGTTGAAGGTGAAGGAGAGGCAGATGGAGAGGCCGCATTTCCATGTCAGCTAAAATATGTGGAGAGACTTCTTTCTGATGTGCTGGCTGGATGCTGCAGTTGTACTGCTTTGTGCCATTCAGCTTGCAATAGCTGACTGTACGAATGTGCTTGGTCAGTCTCAAGTGTGAGAGATGATGTGTGCATTAAATTATGTTTGAGCTTGAGTATTTTGCCTCACGTTTTTGGTTGGGTTTTTTTTGAGTAACTTTATAGTGTATCTGAGCTTTTATGGCAGGAAAACAGTGGTCTAGTTGGCCTCCCATTGTAAAATGTGTTCTTCCCCTTCAAATGTTTGCATTATTAGGTAAGTGTCGTATTTGCCTTCAAAAGACTTTGCTATTTCTTTTGTTTTCTCTTTTTGGAGGAGTTCTTTTAACTAATGTGCTTGTATTTCCTTAGGCCTTAGTGAGCAAGTAGCTTTGGAGGACAATGGCTGTTTGCAAGAGGAAACTTCTATTAACTCTTGTCTTGAAGCATCTAGGGCAGGAATTCAAACTGATTGCAGTGTGTTTGGTGCTTTTCTGTGGTTTCCTGTGTAAGTCATATATGCCTCCATGACTGGGGGAGATTGCATAAGACACCGAGCCACAAGTGCTGGAAGTGGGACCAGATGGGGTAGGAGAAAAAACGCTCTAAGAAAGGCTGGCGATTTGCTTAGGGCATTGCGGCAGGACTGTAGTGTTTGGATTCAGTCTTTTGTCTTGCAAAGCTTCCATGTGTGGTCTTGGGCATAGAAGGGTTATAACCTGTTAGCATGGGTTCATGACCAGCTGGCTGCAAGCCATGCATTGTCCCATAAGCAGTTTTGATAACTTTATGTTCTGTTCCCTTCATGTTTTCCTCCAAATGATGATGAAAACTCCTTCAGATGTTTGTAGGAGTTGCCTTGGACGGCAGCTTTTATTTTTTCAGAAAATTTTAGTGCTAAGCAAGTCTGAAAATGCTTGGCATGACAAAATGTCGTCAGAAATGCCCTGTTAATGCGGGGTGGTTAATTACAGCAGTGGAAGACAGCAGGCTCTTTGTTACTCCCCATGATGATTACGAGCAGACCAGCGAGAGTCACAGTATAGCTGAGGTTGCTTTCCTAACATTAGCTATAGAGTATATCCCCAACCGAGAAAATACTGCTTCCATATTGGGGGGGTGAGGGAGAAAACCAACAAAAAAAACCCCAGAACAAATCCAGAGATAAAAAAGCCTTGGCAAACACAAAAAGAAAACAACAATGAGGAAGCAGGATAAGTAAGGGAATTACTGCTTGCTTGTGTATATATATATATTTTATTTTTTTTTTAAGGTATGTGGGCCTTCAGGAGAGGGGCTTGAGAAATATTTTACACGAGGACAGATTAAATAAAGAAGTTTACATATCTTTCTCTTCTGCATGCCAGTGTGCCTTCAGCCAGCTACCCCTTTCTGAATTTGTGAACTTTTGATGATCTCACCAAAAAATAAACAAGCTGCGTAAGTGTTTAGGGAGTTCAGTGCATTTAGGAAGTAACCAAGGAATCAGGGCGTGGGGAATTTTTCCTCCAGTTGTGGTGAAGCAGGGTGCTTTAGCTTCTACTGGAAAGAAAAGGACATTTTTATGTTGCTGCAGCAGCCAGCTCTTTTCCTAGCATTTCCCTGGCCTGGGAGAGGGGACGGTGGCTGATGTCGGTGACTGGGTGCACTGGGGTCTTTGTATGGCACGCTTAAAATAAGTGTATTTTGTGAGTGGCTCTGCTAGAAGGGAGAGAGAAGGGTGAAGGAGAAGCTTTTGTCCCAAAGTAACCTCCACGTCGCCTCAGCAGAGGGGGGTGATTTACTTTTTCGCATGGAACAAAAAGGCAGCAGGGGATTTGTAACTGGATATGTAGATGAGGGAGCAGTGACCGTCAGTAACCTCTGCGCGCTTCCTTCTGCCAGAGCAGAGCGCGTGGCTTCCTCCTCTCGCCGGCTGCTCTGCCAAGCTTGGGCCGGGAAGCAGAACTGGCACCCAGGCTGCCAGCCTCCGAAATACTGCCAGTGCCCTCACGGCCCAGCAGGCTTTTTCCTGAGGGTTGGGCTTTCTTCAGGGTATCGCCCACTGAGCTAAGGGCGGGGGGGCGGGTGGGGGAGGAATCTTCTGTTAGGGCTATTGTCTAGGGCAGGGGGGAGGTACAAACTCTCGGGGCTGCCTTGGACTGCATTCCGTTTAGAGCTCAGTTTTTCTACTTTTTACCATGGAAAAAGGAATGTGACACCTTGCTGGTTGGCTTGGTTTAACCTGGGAATCTTCACCGTGGTAAATCCCCTGAGACTTGCTCTCTTAGCTCTTTTGTGGCATAGCTGTTTTCCTCATGGCTGCTTATAGGAAAGCATAGTAAAGATAGTTAAGCTTATAGAGTTGACTATAGTTAAGCAAAGATAGAATTGTCTCTCATTAAAAACAAAACAAAACCCCAAACAAAAACCTCCAAAACTAATCCAGAAGAGTGAGGGTCAGTTACTTAAGCTCCAGGTTTATGAACTTTAATAGTGTGCATGGATTATAATTTCTAGATGGTTCCCCTCTGTTCTGAGAGATACAAATCTCTTTTAAAGCCAAGATCTGAAACACCAATGGTTTCAGAAGTTGAAGCTTTTGGGAAAGAAGATGGAATTAAAAAAGATTTTCAGAAATTTTGCCAAGTGGTTGAGATTGCTTCCTAGATCTGCATGTGATTCTGTATGATATCTGTGTGTTTCCATATGTCAGACTTTGAAATTTATGGTACAGTACACCTACTATTAACATAATTAAATACAGACTAGTAAACCCCGGTGTTCAGGAACAACACAAGGATTAAGTGAAGCTGAATCTTTGTGCAAGGCTAATGCTGGGCTAGGTTTTGCCCTGGATTAAGGGGAGCAGTTTGGTGTGTGCTTTGCTGCTTCTGTGTGCATACATGGAAATTGAGCTGAAGTAATGGTGCGAAAGGGAGTTGTTTTTAAAAGATTTTTTTTTTTTTTTTGAGATCAAGTCATCATAAATTGACATCTCTCAAAGCTGCCAAGTTGCAGAGCACTTTGCCAGCAGTTCTTCTTTTCCTCTGTGCTATGGTTTGTGTAATTCCTCCTCACCATTTCTCAGCTTTGCTTTTCCTGTTCAAAGTTTTCATATGAGTTTCCTTTTGGCTTTGCCCTGACCAGAATGTTACTTGTTTTGTTACTTTCTAGACTTGAAACTTAAGGATTTCCTGGTTGACAATGAGACATTCTCAGACTTCCTTCATCAAAATATGTCTATACCATCATCTGCAGTAGAGGAGCTACTGGATGCAGAAGTCAACCTCCAGCAGGTAAAGAGTACTTTCAACCACTAACATAATGCTTGTTCTCTGGTTTGTTTAACCATAGTGTCAAGATGCACAGTGCAGGACCCCTCTGTGCTAACTGTTGTAGAAACAGCAGCAAATGTAATCCCTGCCTCTCCTTCCTCTTGTCCTCAATTTACTCTTATTTGGTTGCAAGCTGTAAAAGTATGCTGAGACTAACGTTCAAATGCTTTGATTTGCATAAGAAAATAGCCTAATACCCTTTGGGCTAAATTTAATTTCTTCTTCCCTAGGTGTTTGGTTTGGTTTGTTTGTTTGTTTTTGTTCTGGTTTGTTTTTAACTCAAGTAAAACCTTAATTAGGTTCCTAGTGCTGTTTAAACTGTTTTACTTCAATTAGAAATAAAAATGGGTTGGTTGGTCACTCAGCATGGATTGGAGCAGCGTTTTTGTGTGTTACTCTGCCTTAGACACCTATGTAGCAGGAGACATGCTTTTTGGTTTGTGGCCAGCTATTCAAGACAGATAGTAAACTTGAATGTACAAGAGAGTTCTGAGCTCAGATGAAACTCCTGAGTGCTCCCATGGTTGCCTTCACAAACATGGGGTGCCATGATCTGGAACCTCTGTCTTGGAAATGGCTGACGAAAACTCAGAACATGTTTTGCTACGCTGTATGAATTAGTTCACCAGCTTCCTTTCTAATGTGGAAGTCAGAACTGGTTGCTTCAGACTTCAAAGGAAGACTTGTTCTCTTAAGGCAGTGCAAAAGGTGATGTGAAGAAGGAAGAGGAAATCCATTCTGCTTCCCAACTCCAGATCTTTTCTTTGAAGTGGAGTTGATTAGTCCTTTCAGACTTAGTTTTCATGTAATTACAGAGGCTCTCCCTCTTCACACACATTGTCTCATTCTTCAGTGAATTCTATCAAGCCATCTGTTTTAGTGCAGTTTGATAAGTAATCCTGCAAGTTAAGGATATACTAAAAAAAGTAGGATGCAAAAAAAGTCTTACTCTTTTTAGGCTGTAAATTTTGTTTTACTTGAAACTAATCTGCCTGAAATTCATGATAGATTAAAACCAGAATTGTGCTATGATGGTTCTGCAGAGATAACCAGAAGGCTTCAGCTATAACATCAAAGTCATTGTCCATAAGCTAACGAAAAGGCAGCACGATTTTCAAAGAGGGAAGAAAGCTAACTCTGACCTTGCATTGTGTAACTGCCACATTAAATTGGTTGTATACAGCAAAGCCAGCGGAAGAAGAAAAGCTTGACTTTTATCTACCTAATGTATCTGAAGGGTGGTGAAAGAGTCATCAGTTGGCTAGTTCTTGCTTGAAAGCTTTAAGCTTTGTTCTTGCTTGTGGAATTCTTTCACTGGTTCTGCCAGTACACTGAGAGTGATGTTGTCTTAGTCTTAACATGGGTTTGTGCTCTGGGATGGCAGGAAGAAATCTAAGCAACGGGCAGTAAGCTGCAGAGAAGGGCAGTGGCCCACCAGATCCTGCTTTAAGCACTTTTCTAATGCAGATAGTAACTGAGAGGCAGAGCTGTCTCTTCCTGCAGGATGGCTTTATCTGAGTCACAAAATGGGCCCTTTTTAATTTTTGTTGGAGCCCTGGGGTGGAGATCTGTCCTCACTACTGAACTGCATAGTGACTGCAGTACTAATAGGCAGTAGTGGTTTGGTCTCTGACTGTTATGAGTGGGTCACAGCTTCATTCACAAAGTCATATAGAAGGATGTATTCAGACTATAAAAACCTTACAGCACTTACAGCCTTCTCTAAGCCCTGAAGTTACAATTTGTAATCATGGAACAGAAATCACCAGGGACATGAGACTGTTGTTCACTGGTGTACACAGCATGACAAGCAGTGTCATGTATTCAGCATATTGAATAAAGTGCAAATGCATAAAATTGGCCAAAACCTTGTCTTGATGGGTGTGAGTGGCTCAACTTTTTTATTTTTCTGACAGCATCAGGTGTCTTCAGAAAGGTGTGGGGTTTGGAAGGAGCCTGGATCATCAGTGGGCAGGCAGCTATTTAATCAAGTTTAGTATGCTACTTTTGTCCAGGCAGGGCTGGACAGCTGTAATGTGGCTTAGATGGCAGGAGTAGGTCCTATCCTTGTGAAAAACTGCAGGCCACAGTGAGGTCCTGAGCCAGGGCTGCAGCCTGATGAGTTGAATGCCAGTAAGGAGTAAATGGTAACGGCTGAGGAATATGCTGCCTGGAACGTATCTCTGTGTTTCATACATCAGGGACAGTCCCTGGAAGGGCCTGGCACTTTGAGAGTCCTTAGTGACTTAACCTGACATTTAGAATATGTTTGCCTGTTGAAGACACCATGGCTTCAGATGACTTAAAATGGTTGCAGAGAAATGGCTTGGTGTGACTGCGTGTTTCAGCTGGGGGGGTGAGCAGGGCCTTCATTCTAGGGTCATGTGCTGTGGACCTTAATGCATTTAGAGGGAGCAGCTCTTCTCCAAAAGATCTTAAAATCTAAGTCAAAAAGGTGGACAGGTACAGGGGATGCTGGAAGGATTGTTCTCTTTTTTTGATTCATCACTGAAGCACTGGGAGACACTGTTTTTCTGATTGCCCGTCCAGGGAAGCTGCTTTAGATTCATCCCAGGTCTTCTGAGTGTCATTTCAGGGCCACAGGAATATACTCTTTTCAGCTTGGCTGTGATAGTGGAAGTATCTCTGCTGGCAAAAAAACCCCACCCAGACTTTTGAAAAAGGCCAGCCTTTTTGATGTGAGAGCTATCCAATTTATTCAGTTGAGTGTACAGCATGGAAACATCCTATTTTTGGCATACAGATACAGACTAAAATTAAAGCTTAGCACAAGTATTGCATTATAAATTATCTTCCTTCTCCTGTCAGTTCCATCTGCTTGTTTTCTGAACATAGTGCACTTTTTCCCCTCACAGATTGTTAATGCCCTTTTGGTTTTGGAAGATGAGAAAATGTTCAGAGTTAGGAACTGTTAACTCTTCTGAGATCGGAAGAGTTAACTAACTCTTCTAGATGAATCCTCTTCAGTTAGCGTTGGAAGTTGGTCAGTGCACACTGGGTATTACAAAAGAAAAGAAGAAAGAAATGAAGTTGTTACCAGTGGATTAACAGTAAAATTATTCCTTCCATCTAGCCCCAAGGCAAACAAAATTCCTTCCAATGGAAGATTTTGGATTTTACTTGGTTTTGTCACCTTTATGAAGTGTGCACCTGTTTGACATGTACCTGTTTGTTGTTCAGGAAACCTAAATCCTGTAACTGACTTTATTAAAAGAAACTAGGCCATCAAGTCTGAAAGGGACTGGTGATAATTCAGAGGGATTTTATGCATTTAAGGTAGTTTTCTGTGGATTAGGAAACATTGACAAACAAACCATCACCTTAAGTAAAACGGGCTTGTGACTCTAGGATCTTGCCTCATGTTTGCTGCAGCCGGTAAGGTAACTTTAATTTCACTGATACATTATCTGCTCCAAAATACTGTAAGTAGTGAAGAGATACTTCAGAGGTAAGGGAGAACACAACAGCAGAGAAAATATGGCTGGTAGATACATATAAAGAGTTTGGGCTGTAGGTCTTTGGTAAATATATATGAAGGGCAAGACTTGTGTCTGGTCACAAGCCTTGTTTTGTTTCTGTGGTTCAGTTCCCAGAAGACTGAAGATTAGGCAATGTGTGTGGAAGAAATGGCTGCTGTGGAGGACAGAATCGCTACTGCTCTGCGCAGGGTTATGGAGAAGTGGAGAGACCTGCCTCTCCCGGGACTTCTCCCTCATGTACTCATTAGGGAAGCATGTTTTTCTTGCAATTGAGTTGCACATGGGTCAGAGCTGCACAGTTCATAGAGACGAATGCCTTCTTACCTCTATCTGGAAATGTTACGAGTGGCTAGTTTTGTCTAGGTGATAACCCATTTTCTGTTACAAATCTTACAAAGAGGGAGACTTAGATGATTTCCATCCTTTTTCCAGGTAATTGTGTCTGGTTACCGAATGCGACTACGAGATCTCTGCAATAGCTCAAAACTGCCTGGATTTCTTAGAATCCAAAATCAGACAGTGGCTGATTCAGAAGCCTATGTTTGCACCTTGTCAAAGGAAAAACTCCATGCAGCTGAACAAGCCTTCCGTGCTAACCTGAATCCTTTGAAACCCCTTCAGGTGAGTCCACTGGTGCTAGACTGTTGCTGACATAGCAATATTTTCTAGATCTTTCAGTCTAGGAACTCATCCCTGCATTTCCAGAGTGACTATTCATTTGCAGTAGAAAGAAGAAAGATGGCCTTTATCACTGGAGCATGAACATTTCTTCTTCCTGTTGTTCTTATCCTCCCTCTTATGATGTGGTACTCACAGAGCATAAATGTGTGTGGTCTGCAGTTCAGTTTGTTAAAAGGAAAATATTTATGCGGCATAGTAGCAAACAGGCTCTTTGTTGTCCCTGTAGTTTCGTCAGATGTTGTGTCTTGGCTGGAATGAGCCCAGATGTTAGACTAGCCTGTGCTTGAGTGCTAAAACCATCATCATCTGCCCTTACCTTGGAGCCACTGAGCACAGAAGTTTCTAGCCAGTGGCAAGACATTACATTCGGGCAGGTTTAATTCATACAAAGAACAGTCAAGTTTTAAAGCCCTATGTCAAAGACTGACAGATTGAATGGGTTTTGGAGCAAGAATTCATTGAACTTCATGAAAATAAATATTTAGGGAGTGATTGGAGACTGGAGGAGACTTAGCTGTTTATCTAGAAAACCCCAGAGATGCTTTGTTACAGGTTCACAATGTCTGGTAAAATAGAAAAGTTTGAGTAAGTTAGTGCTGGAAATCTTAGTAAAGGGAAGGGGCCACAGAACACACTCTTGCTCATCACTGCTTATCAAACACTGTTGTCTACTGTGGAAGAAATAAACACTTGGTATGAGTTGCCAGATTTGGAGACACATTAAAGAGTGGAAGTTTTGTACCACTTGTTTGGCTTTGTCTCCAGTCAAAGAGGGTAATTATTGAGTATTGGAATCTTGCTACTCTTCTGCACAGTATGTAGTGGTCAGTTACTTCTCTCCACAGCTCATCTGGTGTTTTCCATGTGTCCTCCCTCTGCTTTTTTTTCCTTTCTTGCTGGAAGAGCAAGATAATCGTAAGTGTTAAAGAGATGAGGTAACCTCTCTAAAATTGTCCCCGTAACAAAGACCAACTGTTTGAAAAGGAATGGCTACATGCAGTTTCTTGTGTTCAGTTAGATGTATATGCATCCATTTACCTCAGTGATTCAGAGATGCTAGGGTTTTGGGGACCAAAGGGGATGCAAGTAGCCTAGCTATGGTGCAAGCCAGTATTGCTCTTCTGGTCCCTCTGGAGACTCAGACTTGATTTTCTTGTTTAGGGAGGACTCTACAACTTAGCTGACAGAAGCAGGTACTGAGTGTATCTGTGGTGTTATTTACGGGTGAAAGAAAGCAGTCATAAGCCACTCTGTGCCACTTGGCAACAGCAAAGTAGATTAAGACATTCTGTGCAATTTTGGGGGACTTCTGAGAATCTGGCTTATGATCTTGGTCTCAAAGGAAAGAAGGCTTGAGTCTAGAAGCCAGCAGTTCTAAACCTCCTGTGTATTGTACAGTGTCTTGTAAAGGTCTAGAGTTTTCCTCAGAAAAATGTCACAGGCTACCCTCTAGTTAAGCAGCTGCAATTCATCAATGAGTAACTGGCTCTATGTGGCCAGGTAAAATGAATGAATGAACTCTAGGATCATAACCAACACATTTGAAGCTTAGTGTCTTTAAAGGCTGAGAAGTCCCTTGACCTGCAGTAGCATCTCTGAACAAAGAAGAAACTTTCTGTTGATGAACAAAAGGGATCTTTGCCATAGGCACTGTGGGTCAAATCTTGGACAAGCACAATGAAGACAGCATACACTGTATCTACTACTGACCCTGTAAGCCAATGGTAATAATTTGCCTAGAGATTTATTCTTAATTTCTTGGGTGAAAATGTCCATTTATTAGAGAAATACTTGAACTTCAAAAGGAAAGGTAATGGTCTACATAACAATTTCTATTAAATGTATTTAGTACTTGGAAGATGTTTAATACAAACTGTATTTTTGCATATTTTATATTCATACGTACTTCTATACATACATTTAAATATATATACTCGTTTGCTTGCAACTGGAGTGCTATAGCAAGGAAAATGAAGCCTAGGAAAGGAAGTAACTATATTTTGATAGAAATTTTGGGAACAAATTATTTCTATTTGTTTGGTACCCTTATCAATTGGAAGTGCCTGAAATACGGCCCCTTTGCCATGAAGTCCATGGCAAAACTCCCACTTCTTCAAAGGGATCTGGATTTCACCCGGTGTATTTTCTCAAAGAGTGCTGCCAGTAACATCTGCCAGCTGGAGATCCAGTTAGATGTGGGTTAAGACAAAAGAAATGCATGTCAGCATTTCATTGCATGACAAAAGATGGAGTCTTTGAAAGTCTGCTGTTGTAGAGTAGCACATAAAATGCACTTTTTCCTTTAAAAAAAAATTGGAGGAGCACTTGACTGATATTTCTGATTTGATGCATCCTTATAGATATAAGCACATAAGGCACAACTGTGAAGTGAGTGTCCATCACCTGAATTACCAGGTTTCAGACTGTTTTTGATCTCATTTCACTTGTAAACTTACCCTTGCCACCTCTAGAGATTGTGTGCATAGTTTTCTTTTTTGTACTCTCCCTTTACTTTTCCAGAGTACTGTCCCATTTCCTGCATCTTGCTACCTTGATCCTTGCTGAGTAAGGAGGTTTGTTTTCCATAGTCTCTTCAAAACCACTCTACGTGCTTGTAGAAAATGAGCACTACCTAGGAGAAGTCTGTCTCCTGGTCACATTAGACCTGCTGTTATTTCACTTATGTCCATTATTATTCATTAAGAAAATAAAGAGACAGTGCTGGTACTACAGCAAATGTTCTCTACCTGGAAAGGGCAACCTGTGACAACCACGTTGGAGGTCTGGATTTTGCAAGATCCCTCCTGTGTGCTCAAGGGCAATACTGATCATGGCTTCTGTATATTTTCACTTTAGTCTCTTTAAAATTCTACACATGGATAGGAATAGCTTTAAAATGTTTCTTTTTTTTTTCTGATTAACAGGCTGCACATGGGTAGGAAAAATTGCAAAGTGTAAAGTCTGTATTCCTGTGGGCCATGAATTAAAAATGAAAACCACAGGTGGTTTGGGTTTTCTCCTTCTAAATCAAAACATGATGACTGAGGCTTAGCCAAAACCAAAATATGGCTGCCCATGGGCATTTTTCAATAAAAGTCCCCCACATTTGTTATACATTCCACTGAAAATCTTTATTATTAGCATGTTAGACACCGTGAGTGTTCTGTCCAGAAAGGAGTTTCTCATTTGACTGTTTTTAAACATTTTTTCTGTTGTTGCTTCACATTCCTTTTTCCGTATTCATTTTGAATGGGATATATTTATCAGATTGCCTTCTGTATTACATTCTGATATTTCTTTAAGAGAGAAATCTTTGGTTTGGCTTCTAATAAACATCATATTATGATAACCTAAGAACCCTGAAGTCATGCAGCTAAAGCACTACAAAGATAAAAATTCATTCTTTTATCTTCTCTTTATAATATCAAAAGATGTTTTGCTTAGTTCATGGTGTCAAACATCTAATGAGATTAATCATTTTCTGACCTTGGAAATTCAAACATTTCAAGACATTGGAAAAATGATCAGGCATACAAATGGAAGAGATTTACAGTGTTCATGGTGTCCAAGAAGATATAGATCTGCACAGCAAAAAATGCCCAAGCTATTTCTCATCATTACGAATAGTAAACTGTAGGCTTTAGAGGGTCAGAAAAAGGCAAATGTTGACTTATTAAATCATGTTCTAGTGTAAAAAAAGTAATCAAGAATTAACTAAGTAATAATCCTGCCTAAGATAGTTTAAAGAAAAATAAATCACTCTGGATGTTGGAATATTTCTCTGCAGGAAGAAGGCTTTGCATATATTCCCTTCTCCCTCTTCATAGTTTTTACTTATTTATTTTATTAACACATTATTTAAAACCTCCCAGGAACAGAATTATAGATGATTTCTGAAGTTACTTTTTGAAGTTTTCTGAAAATCTGTCAAGTGTCTAAAAATTGCCCAAGAAAGTCAATGGCAACCAAATAATAAATGAATGAGGAGCTTGAAAGATAGAAACTGGCAGCATTTACTGACTGCCTTGCTTAGGATTTTGCAGTAATAGACACTGAGTAACAAAAATATAATCATCTTACTTCAGAGAAGTGCCAATCATCCCTCCGTACAGTGAAGATGAGATTTGCAAGTGCTCAGACTGTTTACCTGTTGACCATGATGGTAGGGCTCTAATGTTAGACAAACAGACTTGGGGTTTTTGATTATAACGTTATATAGCTAAATGCTATTATGAAGCAGACATTTTTCCCAGATGCTTATATTAAGGGTAAATTTAATTTGGAGAATTAAAAATCATTTGGATCCCTGTATCCATCTGAAAGTTTGAGGCTCCCCTAAAGCTTCCCCTACTGATTGTGCATCCCTGCTGATTACAGTGTTGGTTTTTAGGAATTATAATACTACTACTCTTAGGTACTGCTAAGTCAGCCAGTCTAAGAAAACCTGGAGTAGATCAACAATAATACAAAATGAACTTCTACATGACATAATTTATAAATTTTTCAACCTTTTGTGTCTTGGCTGTTAGTGGCAGGGCTGCCATGCAATCGGATGCCAAAAAATATTCATGTAGCTTTGGCTGAAATTTATTGCTCTGTACAGAGTCAGCTCAAAAAAATGATCTGAATACCAATTTTGCTAATGACAAATTTTAAAAAATCACTATCTGCCATTTTTGTTGGGAGCTTAAGACCTGATTTTTGTACATAGGTGATGCCTTTGGGCTTCTTACCAGGAGACATTTCACTGAAGAGATGAAGTAATGGAAATGTTGAAATGAAGGGAAATATTTTTACTAAACACCACAATTCTCAAAGCAATCTGCTGCCTTGCCAGTGCCAAAGATTTGCCAGGTGAATCACTTCAGTGGTAGGAAGCCATAGCATTCAGTCTCTGTGTCTTCCATAAGTAAGTGCAATTAACAGCTAGTTAAGGCATAAGTTGTATTAGAGGGATTTCAAGGAACCATTTTTTAGGCTGCATACTGCTTATAAGATTTGAGATCTATAAAACTCTGCCATTGTTGATTGCTACATCTTATAGCAGTGCATAAAATGCGGTGGTCTTCTGCAAGTGCTTTGCTTCCACTGAAAGCTCTGACCTCAGCCATCAGTGAGGAGGTTTCGAGGCTTGTAGATACAAAGAAAACATTTTACCTGTGGCTGAGGCAATGACAATTTTTTTATTATTATTATTTCCAGGGTTTAAAATCAATAAGGTCTACCAAACTTGAGCTTTTAAGTCTCCTTTGCTTTTTAAAAATTAAAGGAACTTTCAGCTAGGAAAAGATAGGCTTAGAAAACTGACTTTCCTTTCTAATAAATAATTTAAAAATGGAGCCAAAATACGCTGGTGGTTTTCAAATTTTATTTTAAACCACAGCAACTGGGAAGGAAATGGGTCTGATAAAAGAATCAGCAAATATGGGTGGATTAATGATAACCTTTTCTGTTAGAGTAAGAAGCAATATTTTCAAAATACTGAACTGAGTTCTTTTTATTTGTTTCTGGTAATTGAATTTTTAGATATTAAAACTGGCATAAACTGTTTCTTCTGAGTACGAGGACAAAAACTTGTTTTTAGTTGGAGTTTCAGGAGCTGAGACTTTAGATATTGTCAACAAATGAGAATTCATTGAAATCACAGGAAGTGGCAAAACTGTATACTTTGATTTTAAAAACCCTGTCACTTAGGAATGTAATGAAATTTTCAAGAGGAATGTCTACATTTGAAAGTTCTGTAACTTTTTGTCTAGTGTCTGGTAGAGAATAAGAAAATATTTTTATATATAGGATTTGATTGACTGGGTATGTTGATCGATGATGTTGTTGTGGGTTTATATATGTAGATTGTATAATTTTGTGTTTTAACTATACTGTATATCTACTAACATATGTATTTTTATGTAGTGAGTAATACTGTAGCATATGTTCATGTTTTAGTACTTTGGACCTAGTTCAACTGAAAAGGAAATGGGATTTTATATCTCCTGGATGTTTATTTTGACCTTTACATATACTCCTGCAAATTTGAGGGGATAAAGTTAAAGGGGCAGTAACAGTTGTGTGAGTGATGAACATTGCTTGGGAGTTAGGAACACTAAGTGTCTTGTTTCCATATCTTATAGTTTATGAGGTTTTAGTTTCCAGCGTAATGGTAAGAAAGGCAATTGTCCTCTGTAGTATACATTGACGTTGGCTGGACTTCATTAAAACCTGGCATGCATACATCCCTAGCTGCAGAACAGGCTTGTGGACTTGCCTCTGGGGCAGGACCAGGAGTGGCACCTGCTCAGAAGCCCACCACCGTGAGGACTGCACACTATATGTCAAGGTTGTAAAAGTTAGATCATATCCTTGTGAATATACCCATCCTGTGATATATTTACAGAGAAATGCTGACCTGGAAAACTGCATCTTGAGTAGTTGCTCTAACACTTGCATTTGGTAGTCTGATGAAAAGCCCAGTAAGAGAAAGCGGATATATGTTCCAATTCAGTGTGCAACAGCTGTAGATACTTTAATGTGCACTATAAACTAATGCAGGAGTAGTATCCTAGTTATTTAGTGAAAGTCTTAGGAATTTTTCAAGCTTACTTGTCATGAATAGGAGGTCAATAAGTTTTACATCCTTTTGTCCATCCTAAGGGCACTAGACAAGAGGCTTGGCCTCCTACACTTATTTTTTATCTGAACTCTGAAGTCCCACAGCTCCAGGAGCTTGCTGTCACTGGTATCTCAATCCCAGATCAGTTAAGGCATGACATCAGTAAACCTCTTTTCCTAGGCATTTTTGGTGGCAATGATTAAGGGTGAAGGAAGACATTCTTTGAGAATAAAGACATTTGTGTACTGAAATGCAAATTAGAAAGTTTAAACTGAGGCAAGCTATGTACCTTTTAATAAAACCTCAGTTCTTGTAGACAGTGCTGAGTTCCACTGTTGGGACATATCCATCTTGGAGATGGAGGAAGGAAGAACCTGCTATCGGTCCTTTCTCTGGCTGCTGCCAGCTCCCTCCCTGGTCTTATTTCTAGCACCTTGAAGGTCATAGTTATAGTTCCATGCTAGGTGCAATCAAGGCAAAATAAATGTCTCCAGGACATATGGAACCAGACAGGGGTGTGCACTAACATTGCTGTGCTTCCTCATTGCTTTTCTAACAACCTGTGATATCCTCCAACATGGTCCCTTAACTTTGTCATAAATTCCTTTCCTTTTAGCCCTCCCCTTTTTATTTGATGCAGTGCAGCATGTACATACATGTGCATATATATCTGTAATGACATAGTGCATCAAGATCATGGTTAAAATGAGTTAAATTAAGGTGTATGTAATCTTTTATATATATAATATATTCCTTTAACTTGCCACAGCATTTGGTGTATGATTTGATTGGCATTTTGGTTTACAGTCAATTGAGCTATACTCTTTTCCATTTACAAAGCAAACATCTGCTATTGTTATCTTAATTCAGGCTTTGGACAAACATTCTAGCACATAAATCATTCTTGATTAATTTTCTACTTCAGCTTTAACTTTCAATTAATGTCACCACATATTTTACTAGAAAGACAGTGGCCTTCAAACAACCCTTATAACACCACAATGAAATACTCAGCTATTGATGTCCTTGAAAAAAAAATTTCTGGAAATGTTCAGCTCTAATCAGTGTGACTTTTACATCTCTTGTTCTGATCATTAATAACATTGCTAATGCTCTCCAGATAGCAAACCCAATAATTAAAATAACTTTCTTGATTTTCGAGCACTTAGGGAATATACAGGGAAATGTCTTGGGTAGTGGAATGGAGAAAGTGTTTGTCACAAGAGAACAGAAGATTCGCTGTTCCTTCAACGTGCAGATCAATCTGTTGAATCACTTGCTATACAGTGGAAGCTGTGATACAGATTAATCAATTGCTTGCTGCACATGTTCCTATCTGACATGGATATTCCTGTCCAACTTGGATTTCCATAGCTGAATTCCCTAGAATAACTGAGATTGACAGTACTTGGGAGACTTGTTCTCTTCCTATGGAAGTCCTCTTTTCACATGCACTGGGAGCTGCGATTTAACAAACACATCAACATTCTTCTTTTTTGCCTTTAATTTTCTGTATTTCTACCACATATTCTTTCTTTTCTACAATAAATATGAAGCTATTTGGCTTTTTTCATGTGGTTTTGTAAGTCTTTCCTGCTTAACACTCTTGTGATTGATAGGAAAGGAATTACTGACAAATAACAGTGTTACCAGGTCTACAATACCAATATTTTCTGGCACAGCCTATGCCAGGAGGGGTTGACTTATGTACCTGTGTCTACAAAAGCCCTGCCAGTACTGGATTGGTTGTAGAAAAGCTGCACTTCATTGCTATCAATTTTATTGTCTAGGGTGGCTAGCAAGAAACTATTCCTGCAAAAATTAGTTTTACTAATACAAGCAGTGCCCACCTTGTATCATACAGTAGTACTATGAAACTCAATTCTTCATGACTTGTCCTCATGGAAACACAGAAAGCAGATGAGAAGTTAAAAAGTAGTTTCTGTGACACAGTGGAAAAAATAAAGTGAATAGCTATTCATATTTTTCCTCCAAATTTAATCTATGACTTAAAACTACTTAACACTATGAGCAGTCCAACTTTTCTTCTTTTGTTGAGCTGCTACTTCTGCTTTATGATCTGGAAGCTGTGCAGATCGTTCCCTGCCAAAATACAGAAATCAACAAACTGGGTGGAAAAAAGCAAATGCAGACTTTCTTCTGACGTTACTCTCAGAACGGTACCATATTATATAGGGTTCTGTCCATGAAAACAAATACAGTATTAGCAGAAATCAACAGAATTTACAATTCTGGTTAATTCTTTCCTTCCTCAAACCAAAAGGGAGTCCCTTTCTACATTTCAGTATTGCAAGACATAAGAAAATGGGATGTTTTCATTCCCTATGTTACAGTGAGTACTACAGTTCAAGGAATATAAACCATAGATATCTGTAAGATATTTCCTAAATTATGAGCCTCTGAAGATATTTGCCTTTTCAGGTAGGGGACTGTGCTCAGGTGCTCTCACTGTAGGCCAGGAGTCCAGGGCTCTGCACTGTGTGAAGGTGAGAAGCTTCTCCCATCTGCTTACAGGATGTCCTTGACTGTTTTTTGAGAGTGTAGTCATCCTCTCCTCACCCCATTAATTGTCAGGTGCAAAGCTTCACAGGCTGCATTAAGCAACAGTGGTGACTTATTATGATTTTGCCATCCATACTTCTATTGTTTTATCTGCTGTAGATCATCCACAGACAATGCCTGGCCCTCTAATCTCCACCTGTCCAACCCCAGCCCCATCTCTAACACACAGTCTGGACTCTGGTCTCAGTTTCCAGGGCAACCACAAATTCCTCTGTCATTCCTCAAGATTTATCATCTAGATGCATACTACTTCCATTTCAGAGAAAGACTTGGGGTCTAGTAAGTCCCACATATTGTCTGTGAAAGCATTGCCATATACCTCCAACAGGCTGTAGGGGAAAAGGTAAGGAGCTTTTCTCAAAGCCTGTGAGAAGCTCAAGCACTATGACAGCAATGAGATCATACGGCTTAGCCTAAGAGGAAGCCCAGAAGCCTCAGCACAACTACACAAAGTACTCTCAGGCTTTAAGGGACGCCATCTGAGCAGTAATGGTAACAGTCTCTGCACAGCTACGGACAGGAGTTATTTTGTGTGTCCGTGTGAGAAGAACAGAAAAAAAAAGCTCCAGTAACGAAGCCAATGCCATTAGCTATTGCTGAGTACTCTGGGAGTCTGGGGCAAAGGAGAGGTAGAGCTTGCTGAGGGTAGGAGCCTCTCACAGGCAAGGCAGCCTGACCTTGGCTGTGTAAGAGGAATCTCTCAACAGACCTAAGTACCATTTTGCTGTATATACTTTTGTCACTAAGAAAGCAGTATCAGCAATGGGATAAAGCACAGGTTAGAGATGACCCCAGTGATACCTGTGCAATGTCAGTATTTTCTAAAACACTGTCTAATTCTGTAATTGTAACATATTAGTGAAGGACAAAAGAAGACACAGCTAGCACTAAACCAACAGTATGATAAGCGCTATTGTAAGAGAAAACATCAAATACAACACTAAAGCTTTCAGAAGTTTGCAGCATTCTCTGTCTTTAACTCCTTGTCTTCCCTAACACTCACATGTTTTGCACTTGGATCTTATTGATCTGGCCTGAAGGCAGGAAAGAAGCGACACACTCTGCCTTCCAGATGAATTGACAGTAGTAGAGAAATTAATACTTTTTTTTTAACCAGATGTTACGTAGAATATATATTTTCTCATGCCTGAATGCACAAAGGATACTTCCATGAGAACTTGGCCTAATGATTGCACAGCTCTGGTAAAGTCATTCTGTGGAGGGACACTACATTACAAATGTCAAAAAATTTCTTACTGTAAGATGAAAAACATTAATAAAATATTGTGCTGTCTCTTAGGAGATACTGAACAAGGAACTGGGATAGCTATCGGGATTGAGTAACCCTGGCAGGACTTGCTCATATGCATCTAAGAGGTGCCCCATCTCCATAGGAAGGATACAAAAGATCATCAGTGCACTGTTGTTATGGCCATAATCAAGACCATCTGGGAAGGAGAGCCTGTCATGTTGTCTTGCATACTGTCCACAGTTTTGATGTAGTGGAGAAAAGAACAAATTTATTTTAAAAGAATTCATATGTGTTGTTCTCAACACTGCTGAATTAGAAGAGGTCTTTCACAATGAAAAGGTAGGGAAAGGGAAGAGGGACAAAAAAAAAGGGAAAGGTTCCTAACTTGAAGCAATAGAAATGTGAGGACCAGTCTTGCACTGGAGTGCAGCCTCCATACATGAGATCCCTCCTTGCTCCCTCTAAAGAAGGAAGATTTAGTATATGTGTAAATAAGAAACCACACAACATTCAAAGGTAATACCAAAGCTCATAATAAATTGCTTTGAAACAGAAGCAATCTGGGGTTACAGTTAGAAATGGCAGAGCTGCATCTTCTCCTGGTTTTCTCATTAAGTGGCAATAGTTGTGATTAATGGGCAGGATGCTGTTTATATATGTGACACTGAGCTGTAGTGCTGTGGAGGAGAACACCCCCACCCTTCAAATGGTTGCTTATAGGAATGGAAAGCAATTAAGCGTGTAACACTGAAGAAAGCCATATTACAAGATCAAAGATAACTAGCTTGTTGTCTTTTCAAAAAGAAAAATAAGATTTTACAGCTAGTGACCTAGCATCAGGACTTTGAACTGTTTACTTCTGCAAGCAACAACCTTTCCATGGTGAAAATCCATTAGGAGAAAGATATGGTAGAAAGGCAGAACTGCTCCTCACTGCCAGGACTGAGGGCTGGTGAAGCTGCCCAGGAAGTCAGTGGCACTGCCTGCAGACCAGGAGCTGGGAGAGGCCATGGCGTAGCACTTCTCCCCTACTACTAGAGGAGTCCTCTTCAAAAGCACCTGTGGTTCTTGAAACAGCTCTGCAGCCCTATGTGATCTCAGTGTACAATCTGCTCTTGAGGGCTACTTTCCTAGTCAGCTTCAGAGGTGAATTTGTTTCAAAAAAGTTAAGGATGTTAATTAATGGAATTATCCCTTTTAACACAGACACTCTTGGATCCAGACTTACCAGAGCCGGAAGGTTATTGTGAAAAAGGTCTTTACTCGGTGGTGGATATTTGATGTAATGTTCGTATTTTCTCCTCCCAGCAACATGACGCTCAGTGTGGTGGTTGCACTCTCCAGGCCACAGGCCTCAGTGGTGCAAAGTGATCAGAAATCTGTAAAACTAATCTCCTGGATACTGGCCCAAATAAATGGCTTCATTTGCCACTTCCTGATGAAAATGATCAGTACAGTAGATGATAGGTGGAAACTCTAGCAAGGAGACTTAAGGAGGAAAAATCTATTTTTCATTTTAGTGTCTCTAATTCTGTGTATCTGGAGTATCTAGGTCACCAGAAGCTGAGCTTCCATAAAAGGAACAAAGCATTAGATAGAAGTATATAATTTTTCAGAAGTAATGACATATAAGTATGGAAACCATAAGATCCTCCATACTGGCTCAAAGCAAAGGCCAATCTATCCTCCAATCTTAAAGGGATGCTGTTGCACACAGAAGCTGATTTAAGTGATCATTTCCATACTATGGTTTGCAATTTGTTTGTACTGGTCCCTTCAGCTTTTTCAAATGAGTACCATTTCCTTAATAGAGCACTTCTCAATTTTTCAAGATTTAAAAAAAAAATTCTTCTACAGACCTAGTTTGAGACAGTTCCTTCAATTAATTTCTCCCAGACTTCAGGTTTGGTTTGGGAGCCTGTGTGACTGCCACTGCAAAGACAAGTTGCAAATAGTTCATGTAACATTTCTAAGAGTTTTATTGTCACCATGAACTTCTCTTGTCTCAGATCTGGGATTCACCCCACTGACATTCTGACAGACTTCCTGCACCTGAAACATTTGAAAAAGGTTTTATAATTAACTTTTATTCCTTTAATGAGTTCCTTTAATAAGTTGCTCCTCAATAAATTGGCATGCCTTCCTGAGGTTTAACATTTAACTTGTCAGGATTTATGTGCTTCTCCTTTTTTTGCTGTGATTTGTCATTTCTGAAGGGTATCGTTTTTACCTACAGTCACCTTTCTTCTGTGTCCTGAGCTCTCTTCTGAGCCTTCTTGCCAGAGGTAGACTTTGACAGTAGGTGTAACGAGTGTCTCGTCTGGTATCGGTTAAATACATCTCCCGATTGCAAACATTTTAATTTTTTCCCCTTCTCCTTTCATTGACTTTTTATCTACCTGTCTCATTTTATGTAATGTCCAAATATTGGATTTGGGGGTGTTTCTTGCCTCCCATGACAGTGCAGAACTTGAATGCAGTCATGATTACACATATGGGAGTGTAGCTTGTCAGCAGTCATGCTTTCAACATGATCCTGTGTACTACTCAAGACATAAATTAAGAAAGGTTGCTCCTGACATGAGATACCTCACAAGTATCTCTAAAAAACATGAGGTGTCTAAGAGTCACACACACTGCATGTCTTCCTTTGTTCACTTCTGTGTGAAACAGTGCCTGTAATTTCACTGCTACTGGGGACAAATGGCCCTCCTGACAGATCAGGTGGGATCTCTGAAGGTGGTTTCTTTTGATCTTCCTACCCCCATGTTAGCTTTGGGTCTGGGGGAATAGTTGTCACCTTATTGCTTTGCATATTTTAAACTCCTGGGGAGCCTGTCCATCCTGTCACAGGAACAGTTTGTATCTCCTGTGCATGTAGGGCTGCTCCTGCATGCAGTGAATATTCATCAGTGATGAGGCAGTGTGGCTTGGGCTGGAGCTGTACCATTCCCCATTCCTTCAGGCACTGGTGAGCAGCATCCTCACCAGGCAGCTGCTGCCCCTCACGCCCTCCTGAAATCCTTCTTATTTTTATTAAATAAATTATTATTTATTTAATGTGTTATTCAGAAAACTGAAAAACAGCAAAATGTGGTGTGGGGTTTTTTTTATAAAATGGTGGTGATAAAAAAAAGTGTTCCAGGTTGGGATTTCATATGCTAAGTTTCAATGTCATGTGAGTTTTTATGGTGGAGTTATAAACCCCCTAAAATATGGTTTTATAATGGAAATGCTGACACAACCTTTATACACACCCGGCCGTAATTCTAGATGATGTAAAATACCTTATATAGAAAGCCAAGATAAGTGGGTTTGTGATATAAAGAGCAAGTAGAAGATGAAAAGTACACCTTTTAGCTAAGTATTTTCATTCTTTTAGTTTTGACCAAAGGAAAAAACATGTATCTAGAAGGGCAGGTTTTTAAAGTCATACTTCCTGTTTGTGTAAGACTAAATTATGTTTTTAATCTTTCTAGCAACCTAAAGTAATTCTTCCAGGAAGACCACTGTTTCCCAAGGCAAAAGTCAATCTTATGCTGGCTACTGATAAATAGCCATTTTCAAAGGAGTTTTATTAAAAATCTGGAGAATATCATAGCAAACGTAAAGTAACATTTTCAAATAATAGATACAGCACTCAGAGGAGAGTGTGTTAGAAGCAACAGACTGGATATAATTGAAACTGACCTCATAAAAATCTACAGTGTATTTTTGTGATGCTACTTTTCCAGGTCATTTCAGGATAACTGAGTATCTGGGAAGTAACAATACTGATCACCAAACAACACATGGAATTGAATTCAGCTACAGATCCAAAACGCTGTATGTTTACTTAATGATTTAATGCAATATCAGAATTCCTTCTATTTGAAACTCAGCCTGTTCACAACAGAAAAAAAGTAGAACAGGTCACTCCTGTGATTTTCTGTACTTTGCACTTATTTCAAAGTAGATTTTTTTTCTGAAAAGAAAGTTTCTTTTTAATATTTTAGTTTGGTTTTGCCTATAAGTGTTTTTTAAAATCAGAAGGATAGGAAAGGGTAATTTGGTAACCTGTGATGTGCAAGTTAAAATTTCAGACCCTGGATTGCACTGCAATTCTGCATATATTATAGTCTCAGTTTTCAGGCTGTTGAAGAACATACTGAGATCTTTTATTTTGATTTTTTTTTCACTTCAAAATTACACATTTTTAATATATAAAATATTCTACCAGTAGCCTGTAAATTTATTTAAGTGGTCAGATTTGTGTCTCAGTGACCTTTTCAGGGCTTCATCTTTTCATCTCTATTTGAGAGACAAATAAGTTGTGAAATATTGACCATCCTTATCTTCCTGACACGGTGGTTTCTGTCATTGGCTGGGTGGAGGTTCATATCCTCTGCACAACAGAAGAAGCTGGGCAGCTGATTGAGTCTTTGAGCTTCCACTGGCTGGGAGGTTTGCAGAACATTTTGCACTATGCTTCCAAGCATCTCTGCTGAAATAAAAGGGGGACTTCAGACCTGAAGCAGTTGAGCATTTGTTTGCCTTGCCCTGAATAGGTCCTCCCCAGCTGCAGTGATAAAGGTGTCTATAAAAACCTAGACAGACTTCAGAGAGGAAGAAATGCAGGCACAGAATGGTTATGTCACTTGCCCCAGACTGTGCAGGAAATTTGCGGTGGGGCCAAGAATAGGACTGAGGTGCTCGGCTTCTGTATCTTGACCACAAGACCATTTCTTTCTTCCTCACAATTAATGTATCAAATAATGTCACTGCTATAGGGGCAAGAAGAGGTTGTGCTGCACTGTGCTAAACAGCTGCTCTGTTGCAGACTGGAGATCAAATAGTCCTCCACAAATCTTCAACAAATCTCTGAAATTTGAACTGAGGGCTGCATATGTTGATTACAATAATGATTATTTTCTTAAAGAGAGATACATAGAAGAAAATGTTTATTCAAATTAAAACAAAATATTTTTATCTTTGCATGAAGTTCCATTTCTTTGTTTTTGAAGGAAACAGATGCTAATACAGAAAGAAATATCTTTTTTTCCTCTCGGTTTCAGTATACATTTTTAAATGTTAATTTACTGTCTCTTTGATTTTGAGTTAGTCATAAAACATCCTCAGAAGAAACAAAAGTTCCTGTATAGCAAGGTGCTGCAACTATAGCAGAACCTGTGCCCAGGGCCAGCTCTGCTATGGGAAGCAAATGCACAAACAGCTGTGGTCGATCCCAAACCTGCTCGATGGACAGAAAGACAGACAGACAGCACAGCCCACCAACCTCTTAGTATCCACCGCTTTCTCTACAAATCATGCTTATCACGTGGAAAAGGGCAACAAAGAGGCAAAAACCCCTTTCAGTATCCCAAAGTTAGCAGAACAATGAGGGACACAGTGAGAAACAGTGACAACAGACAAAAACCTTGAAGCGGACAAGATGTCTGCTGACAGTGCTGGCATGCTGGTAAGTCTTGAAAATCTTAGCAAAAAGGTGGCACCCAGAAGAGATGAGAAAGGTGAAGGATTTGAGGCACCATCACTACTCACTGGCTGCCATCCTGCCTGCCAGCACTGTTACGGGGCTGGGGAAACCAAGACCATGGTAGTTGGAGTTTGTGAATATGGCTGAAACCTGCAAGGGGCATCAGAGGTGAAATTACTTTGAAGCAGGGTAAGCTGTGGAGAAACCCAAAAGGTGATGAATTCCTTTTGAGCAGTTCTATGTGAAATTCTATGTGAGGTCATGAAAACTGACTATACATTTTTATTCTGCTGAAGACAGTGAGCTGGAAGGTTGCTGCTCCTGAAATGCCCAGGTGTGAAGTGAGAGCTGCTGTCAAAGTGTTTACAAAGAGCACCTACGATAAGGAGTAATTGTGAAAAACAGCAGAAAATCCTTTGTAGTCTGTACCTCTTATGAAGAAAGTAAGAATCCAGGTTCATATAAAAACTGAAACATTTGCTTATACTTTGAGATTCTAAAAAAAATGTACAGTTGGCTGACACTACATATGCAGGGAAGTGTTATCCAAAAAAGTTACAGGAAAAGATGAATCTATTAAAAGAGAAAAGATCTGGTTTATGTGATAATGGTGCAGGTTTTGCAGAAGACAGACTATAGATATTTCTGACAAAACCAGATTATTTTTCTACCAATGAACACGCCTTCATTTGTTGAACCAACGGACCAGAGAATTACATCTACCTGTTAAACACAGCCCTGTGCTTTGCTTCACTGAGGCTGTGTGCTCCACTGAAGCTGGCAGTGATGAACACGCTGTTGCATTGGCAAGATACTAAAACTGCGTAACTGCAGTTTACAAGAGAAACTTGACTTTCTCCATCACTCACAGAAGATAAGGAGAAAGGGTTCTACTAAAATTATTGCCTTCTGCTCTGAATCATATGTGGTAGTTTATTCTGGGGTAGATACAGGTTCCATCTAAATAAAGTGGCAGAGGTGCAAGTCACATTGAGCAGAGATAATGGTGGAAAGCAAAAGTTTGTCTTTTCTGTCTTTGTATTTCCTCACTTTCCATGATACAATACAAGGGTTCATATTGCAGCCAGTGGAACCCAGTTCAGAAAGAGCTGAAATCTGTTGATGCCTATCCATGAAATGCAAGCTGCTTTAGCTTTAAATATAATAACAATGCTTATTATTTTATTGATGTTTCTGATCTTAAAAATTAGAAAAGAAACTCTCACAATGTCAAAAATTGTGCAAAAGTCTCTTCTACTTTTGCAGAAGTAAAACATATTATATGAAGGTCCTTCTAGAAACAGCATGGAGAGGTTTCAAATTCTTGAGTTGCATTAAGTTAAGGAGAGTTACTTGAGACAAATATCTCCATATGGTCTTCCTGTGGACTGTGTATCTGTAGCACCCAAATATTTCATAATCTTTAAGGTGCTTAATGTGTCTAATTATTAAAGTTAGTTTAATAGCAGAAGCTTTGTTAGTCAGAGAAGCAGATTTAGGGGCATTAAATGGCTAGAAGCAGTGCAATCAATCTCTGGCCAACAGTTTTTCAGCCTCTTGGTGACCATATTATTGGCATATTTTCATTCTGCATTACAGAAAACTACAAGGGATTTGTATTTGTTGTCCTCCATTGGTTGAATTATCCTTAAAGCTATTTTAAACATACATGTATTTTAATACAAAAGACAAACCAAAGGTTTTGTTCAGTAATGTGATAAAGCATGTATTTTACAGTCTTCAGTGCTGTGCAAACACAGCTAGGATTGGGGCAGATTCTCGGATGCTGAAGAGTGTATTCCAGGACTGAGCTAGAAGTGAAGTGTTCAGTAGCTCCTGGGAACAGACTTGATCCTGAAGTCACTATTTATGCATCGTTCTTATTCCAATCTGTGGGAGTTCTGCATGAGTTAAGTGTCAGTCACTTTGACATTTAGCCCAGCTGGTTGAATGATATACCATGACTATATGGTGCATTTTAATCTGAATTTTCCTTTCCATACAGTATTCCATCTCTGGCTTTGCTGCCCGTCCTCTCTGTAGTTTATGAATGTTAAAGGCATCATTTAGTATGTGTGATTTAGAAAGCAGCCTTACAAGGAGCTTGCTTGTAAGGAACAATTGATAGGTGGGTAACTGCAGGGGTGGAGGGGAAGTCAGCTGGAAAAGGAGGCAGGAATTTCTGAACATAGCATTACCACTGGAGTACATGTGAGTACACCCCGCCTTTGTATGATTCAGCTCCCTGATTGTAGAAACAAGGGCCAAGACAGCAGAGTTTACTCTTGTGTCAGGCTCCTCTGAGGAGCACGCAGGTTCTACTGTAATACACAAACCAGACTACATGTAACTATAAGCTTCAGGAGGTGTTTGCTGTGAAATGATAGTTGACAAACCCGTACAGTTTTCTTTTTGTGAAATGAACATAGCAGCTTGCAATTCACAAGTGGATTTACTGAAAATGTATAAATTGCCTCATTACTCATACTTTGGTGAAACTTTTTTTTTTTTACCCCCCTCTGGTAGGGCATCTCAGTTTCTTGTTTCTTAGTCGATTAGAGATATCTTGTTTTATTTGGACTCCACAGATCCCATGGCACTGCAACTCATTGATGAGATGAATGTAACCCATATGATAAAATACCCCAAAGAAAACCTGATAAAGCTTAGTGCAAAATTTGTCTTCAGCAAATGCTACTTTCTGTTTGCTTTAAACTTTATCTGAACATTCACCCACAACAATAAGCACTGAGAATTAACTAAAAAGATCTCAATTTTTCTTTCCCAGAAAATAGTTTCGGGTTCTTTCTTCCGCCCTTATTCCTGCTGGTTGACTGCAATTTCTTGCTTTCACCTTCTTGTGATGGGTTCTCCTCTTACTCTACGTTTCCGCTAACATGTCTGTCTTGTCTCTGTTCTATACTGATTTTCTTTGGCTTCAGCTTAATGTAGCATTTAAGAATAAGCTTATCTTGGAACACACAAGCAGTCCTATTTCTTTGTAGTGGAATTACTTACGTACCCAAGCACTCTCTTTAGCCAGGTTTTTGCTTCCACAATACTATTCTATTTAAGAATTTATCTAAAATGAAAAAGTAGAGTAATTTTCATCCAAATTATATCATCACATTTTCTGCATTGGAGAGGTGGTATTGGTCTGGGGCAGGCTTGCCATGCACTAAAATTTTGAGTGTCAAAGCTTTGCAATTTGTTTTTAGTTTTAGTCTGTTCATTACTTCTGCCACTGTTCTTTCTGTGAAATATGTGCATAGGTGCTTTAAAAAGAAAAATTGTACTCCCAGAAATTAACTTTCAAGTGACCCAGAGGATTACTCGGGAGTCTCCTAACACAGTCACCTCTTCTTGTTTTCTACACCCTCTCTGTCTGACGTGTCTGTGTAGAGCTGGCAGATGTGTCAAAAGACCTATAGGTGACCCATTCAATGAAGCACCTTGCTGGACATTTACATTAGCAATAAATGTATGTGCTTAGGCATTTGCATCCCATCCCAGATCTGTGTTTTGGCTCCCTAGAGCACTTTGGCAATGAAGAAATGTAACAGTGGAGGAAATCCTGAGCATCCTTCGTTATCAGGATCACAAAATACTAACAACCCCAGGCAAAATTATAAAGACAGTCACAAAACTTGAGGCAAAAAATAAGTACCATTTTGTTGTAAATTTGTTTAAATATTCCTGAACTGTTCTTTGGGCACAAAGTCATGATTTTTCACTTCAAAGCAGTAAGTGAAAATTTTAAGTTACTCCCTTTGTAAATCACAGCTTGATCACCAGTCTTTTCTTTAGGTAGTGAAATATTTCACTACCATGTGCTCAAGGGTATCTAAAAAGTGAATATCTAACCTCTTTAGTGTGTTCATCATCTTGTATTTGTATGTGATTTAGTACAGGCTTAAAAGACCTACAACCTTCTTGTTTTGTAGGAGTTATGCATCATATGAAGGCTGTCTTGAGACTCTTAATCAATCTACTCTTCATTCTCCAGTGCATTTTAGTGTTCAAGCTGAATATGTCTTCTGCAGGGCAACACTGACAAATACATGAATTTATGCTCTAGGATCAGATGTCACGGCAAAGAATGTTGGTCTGCAAGCCCTGACAGTGCATATAGCAAATCTGAATCTTTATTTTTCCTAAAATAGAGAACATTCTGCTCTTATATTTGATTCCAGTGCCTTAACCTTGTTACTACAGTAAAGTAGCATGTGACTAGCAAGTAAGAAAGAAAAATCAGTGTGACCTTCCATTCCTGAAGCAATTTCTTAGTAAAATGAGATACTTCCAACAGACCTCTGTGAACAAGAAAGCTTGTTAAAAACAAGGTTATCTGAAGCTCTGCACTAGAACCATTTGCTTCCACTGAGCCCATCGCAAAAATTAGCATATCAAAATTCAGAAAGTGGAGGAGAAATCTTGTTATTTTACTACTTACACATATGTATAGACATACATATATACATATACATATATATACACCATACACAGTACATATACCTCCTTATCAGACAACTACCATTTGAGAAGTACTAGGAAGGAAACCTGTGTTCAGAAAGTGCAGCAGAACTCAAGGCTGACCTGTTCAACAAACTTCTTCCTTTTCAGACACCTTTTGGGGAGCTGTCTATTATTATTCTTGTATTAAAAAGTATGGAATGTTGTGATCAAATGGGATACTCTTATTGATTAAACAGTATTTTCCCAGCAGTCTTATAAAACATTGTATCACTGTCAGTATAAATCTTACTTTACATGTATCTTGTAACCAAAAACATGTTATGAAAGATTTCACACTTTTAATTTAAAAGAGCTATCTGGTAGAGAACTGAATTGGCTAGCTAATTTCTGTAACCTCACAAAAGACATTCTGGTCTGCTGTGCTCTGTCCTGTTGCATACAACCAAGGAGGACAATAATTTGTCAGGTGGAAAAAAGAAGTGCCATCCAGAATGTTTATCTGTAGCGGCTGTTCAGGCCTTTTCAGAGGAGAACTCCTGCTGATGCATGGCAATTATATTTTAAACAAAGATATTCTGCAGACCACAGATTCCTGTAAATCTCCATTATAATTCACACAAACAGAATAGAGATGGAGGGTTATACAGATGGCTAGGTACTGCAGTGACTTTCTTCAGCATATAAATGGTCTCATACAGTTTGAGAAGGCCAATTAGGAGCTGAAGCCTCAATTTAAGACACAGTATTTCTCCACTACCACTTAAACTCTATTAAATATAAATACTTCATTCTCATTTGTGGCTGAAGAAAGGTTTTATTTTCCAATAAAACAACTCAGAAGTCATGAAATCTCATATTATGCAGCGTTCTTATCTCTAGTAGACATTGCAAAGTGGTTGATTGTTGTTTTTTTCTTCAGGAAACAATCCTTGAAAAAATCTCTGATCCGTAAGCAAAGGAATGCATTTAAGACTCTGGTACTCTTACATACATGGTGCTCATTTCTTGTTTACAGTATAATAATCAGTGCTCTGCAACCCAGTGTGGAAGTTTGGCTGTGAGTCATGTTCCCCCAATCAATGCTCCTAGATGACTGATGACCTGACTAATTAAACAACTAGCCAAAGTTTATAATTCTTGGACACATCCTGTCCCACCCAGAAGGCTATCCTGCCCCACTCAATACAAGGAAGGTAGGCAGATAGGATTAGCAAAATACGCAGCACTGAAGTAGAGAATTATCTCTGGTTCCTGGTCAGTCTTCTGCATTTGTTTTGCTGCCGTTAAGATGTCCTGTTAAGATGGAGAGAGTGCAAAAGTGCAAATCTCCAGCCACTGGGGTTTAATTAACCAAGGAGCTGCCATCCTACTTCAAAAGAGTTCACCGCTATGGATTACAGACCACCTACATCCCCAAAGGATGACTAGCAGGTGGAGTGATCTTGTTCCAGAGTGATATACCTGACTGGTACCTGGCTTCCAGGTATATCTGGCTGGGATTTCAGGAAACCCCCTTGTGAATTCCTTTTAAATACACAAGAAAAATGAAGGAAAATACTTCAAGAAATTGCTGCTGTCACCTAGAAGGAATAAACCTTTTAGACTCTGTGCGCAGTTTTATGCATTTGAAATGTAGACTCAGTCAAGGAGTAAACAGGCACATCTATTTTCTGAGTCCTGATTTGAGAAGACATACCAAAGGAAATTGGTTGTAATACTTCCACTTGCAGAATAGTGGATAAATCTCCCTTTAAGAATCTTTAAACATTGACTTTATCAGGGTCACACAAAAAGTGGGAGGTTGCCAGGTGCAGAAGGTGTGATCTTCTTTCTTCTCTAAAGTCAGCTCAGCAGCAACCAGAAGAATAAGTTCTGTGTGAAAAGTAAATTACAGTAATAAATATGTGGCATCTCACATTAGCTTGTGCCATTAAAGTATGAAACCAGACACAGAAGGGTAGAAAATATGAAGAAAAATCTGCAGGTTGTATAGGAGGTGCACACAGAGAAGGGAGAACAAGGAAATTGTGCAAACTTTTACCACAATTACTTATGACTTTCTCTGGGGATTGCATTTCTTTGTAGTCTTCCTCCACCTTGGCTGACTCTCCCTATAAAGCATTTTATGAGACATGTTAAGTATTTTATGTAAAAAATAAGTTGTATTGCATTGCACTGTAGGTCAAGGCAGGAAGGACACATTGCCAGAATAGCTAGTTAATCTCTTTCATCTTTCCCATGCTGTCATTAATGCTTATCTGTTCCCACAGGTATTGCAAAGTCATCTGTTTTCTCCAGTAGCATAGTACAATAATAAAATCTTTTGATTTGACACACTAGCTGTTTGTGATGCTGGTTTTATTTGTGTTCATTTTGAGATCAGATTTATGCTTTCTTTTCTGTAATGTTTTTATCATGCTCTTTAGCTTTTCTTTGCTGGGAATTCATGAGTTTAACTTCAAATTTCTGTCATCTCCCTCTGTGAGAGTGGTTTGATGTTGATGCATATGTGGTAACAGCACTTATTTTAGATCATGCTATCTAAAGATCCTATGAATTAATAGACCGAGTGTCTCTGTGGGGCTTCCATCCCAGTTGTTACCTGATAGTTTGTCTCTTGGAATCAAAAGCTGTTCAGGGCTTTCCTGCCCACCTTGTGCTGAAGCAAGAACTCACCACCATCTCCGTTGTCCTGCTCTGATGTCAGAAGTGAGCTTTCTTGATTCATAAGGAGTCCTTGACCATCTCTGTCAGCTTCTTGAGCAAGCACAGCAAGCGTCTTGTTTGTGACAGTAAAAGGCTTATCCAGAATTATTTAGGGCAAACAAAATAGCTAAGGTCATTAGAAGTCACTCTTTTTTGGCATAACTTTCAAATGCTCCTCATTTCAGGATGTCTAAAATATCTGTTTCAGAAAGAGACTATGCTTTGTATTCTATCACTTTTGAAAGTGATATCTGGGAAGGAGATTTTATATAAAAGAATTGCACTAAAGAAAAGAATCCTGCAGCTTTTTTTTTTTGTTGTTGTTGTTTCCTTAGGACTTCTTTTTCTTTTCTTTCTTTTGGATTCTTGTGAGATGTTCCATTTTGCATTGGGGCATCAGTGAATCGAGAAATATGACCTGCACTGTGTGTGTAATTGCTCAGTTATTTTTGGTAGCTATTCCTCAGCAAATCAGGACTGTATGTGGTGTGCGCATCTGTTTACTGATACACATGTAGCTGGAGAAGTCCTAATGAATTGGAGACAAATGCCAGTGAAGAGACAAATGCCAGGAAAAGCTTTCCTGAGGGAGCTGTGACTGATCACCTCATAGTTATGGGGGGCACTAGAAACTGCTCTCTCAAGATCTGTCACTGCCAAGGAGTCCAAAGATATAAAGAAACTTCTCTGGAGTGTTTGAATCAAAAACTACATTGAAGTAATTTGCTTCCCCATTTACTTTCTCAACTTGAAAGTTGAGACCAGGGTTTGGGCTGGCCCAGCCACCAGGAGAGTTATATGAACTCTCCAGACTACTGAGAAATGTGTGTATTTACACATTTATATATGCAGTTTGCCACTGGAGAGATGAACAGGAGATATGGAGAAGTTGGTACAGGAAGATGTCACTGGTATGTGATATTAATATACTGATAAATTAATGAGAAAGTAGTTTGATCTTAAAATTCAAGCCTGAGCTTTAATAGCTCCAGTAATTCTTAGCAAACAGAACAAATTAAGGTGAATGAAAACTAATTTCATATTAGAGAACAAATGTCTGTGAAAGGGAGCTTTTGCCCCTGTCCTGTTTCTTGACTTGCAAAAGGGTTGAAGTCGAATTATTTCAGCATGATTTAGTAAAATCCATAATTTTAAAGCACAAGAGAACTTATTTTCACTTCTTCAGGACTTTGATCCTTTAATTCACTGTGAGTAATTAAACATCAATGTCAGAATGGATTTCATTGTGAGTAATGAATATTTTTGCAGTCTATGCAATGGCATCTAAATATATACTTTTTAGAATATTGCAAAAAGTTATTTTACTTGAATGACTGAGAAGAATATTTATTTTTTTTCTTTTCTTCTTTCCAAATGAATCAATCTGTGGCTTCTAGTTTTCCATTAGTGTCAGAGACACATAGCAGAATTGATCACTGCTTCTATTTCTGATTATGTTTTTGGTTGTTGAGGTTTAATATGCAATAAAAAAGCAGACATGGGACTGATGTTTTTCTTTATGTTGATTGTGGAACTTAGGTCAGAGCCCACCGTACATGAAGAAAACATCAAAATGAGTTTTACTGCTTTCATTAGGCTTTTACACAGTAGTTTTCTTTGAAGTGACTCAGTCCATAAATGGAGGAGACACTGCCTAGGGGTGCCAGGAAAATGGGAATTTATGGCATAACTTCTCCAAACATCACAAAAGTATGCAATGATCAAGCCTACCAGAACAGTGCTGGATTTATTTCATGCATAATATAATGACCTATTTGTTCTATATAGACCAATACTTTCAGGCTGCCATGGGATGGGGAGGGGAAAAACACCCCCCCCAAAAGTCAGTGTGAATATCTCAGAAGATGTTCATGCCTATGCAGATTTTGTGAAAGCTGAGCTTGTGGTAGATGGTGACAGAGAACTGCAAGGAGAAAGTGTCTAGCTCATTTCTCTCCCTCCTTTCCCACATCATTTTTTGCCAGTGACTTAGATTCATCTTTGCTTTGACTTTTTGTCCCCCAGGAGTATGATCTGATAGTCTTAACAGCATTTAAAGCACACATGGCTCATCAACTCTTCAGCTTGTAGGAGACAGAAAGAGGCCTCAACTGTATTTTGCTGTCTGTGGTGGTCATGTTAAATCTGGGTCCTCTAATCACGGTTTTAAGGGACTCCTAGAAACTCCATCTTCCACAGCAGCAATAGCAGTAACCCTCTAGGCTTGACAGTTTTGTCTTGGTTTATGATTTTTTTTTTTTTTTTAAATGAAAGTGACACATAATGATTTAATAACCAATAATGTTCAACTACAAAGTAGTGAGCTTAGACTAAAGACAGCAGTAATACTTTCATACCTTCAGAACTCTTTTGGTTTTATAACACCTGTCCTAATACATCATATTCCAGTATACCTTGTGTGTACCCCTTTTTTATAGTTGGGTGTTTTTAAATTATATTAACCCACAAGAACTTGCTTGGGTTTTATTTGTGTTGATGAAAATGAATTACTACTTCATAATGTATCATTTGTGTGACCTCTGCTGAGTTTTATCTTTGAGGTATTTTAGAAGAACTCTAAATATAAATTCTTTTCATCTCCACTGTAATTTTTATTACTCTTCTTTATCTATCTTGACATTTTAAGAGAAATCCTTCATGTAAATAAACAAATAGCAAGCTACTCATTTCATGTAGAGTAGCTACAACAGTTTTTCAAGCAAGCAACAGTACTGCTGCTTTCAGGAGCCAGTGACCTTAGGAGCCACTTATTTCTCTCAAGACCAAATAGATTCTAGTTTATTTTTTATATCAATAGCAATTTTTATTTTTTGTAAAAAACATACTGGACAAATTACAAGCAATACTGTGTCCCATCATTACGGGCCATTGTGTGCAAAACCTGCATTTGTTAGCCTGCTTCTTTCATGCAGCTATGTCAGCTTTGGAAGCAAAATTAAGTTGTGTGGCTGTTCACTACAGAGGATTTCTCTGTACTTGAACGCTTGAGAACTGTGCTCAAAATGTGGAAGAAAAAAGGCGTCACTGAGCCTCAGAGACTGGGAGAATAATTGCAAAAGGCTAATAATTGACCCTTATGGAACAGTGAGTAGATACTCATATAGATGGTCTATATTTAAAGAAACAAGACGTTTAAAATAACTGGAAATCCACTGAGTTGTCGTACGTTATGAATTCTCTCCTTGGCCAAAAACTCCTTGGCTGCCATTTTACCCGCAGGTTCATGATGATGAATCATGGCAGGCAAAGGCTATTTAATCTTTGACTCCAGGACTGTGTTCAACCTTGAACAATTCCATGACTGTCAGTTACATTTATAATTTGCTTTCTTAAATACTGATATATTTTATGCAATTAGGCAATAACAAATGCTTCCTATTACCAACTTAATTCTGTTCCTACTCCTGCTCATGCACATTTGAAATGACTGCCGTGTACTGAGCACTGAACAACCCTGCCTGAGATATATAGGGCAGAGCTACACTCAGGAATTATGCTCAAATAATCTTAAATAGCATTTGAATTGTCACTGAAATACAGTCTCTGAGGGAAATTTCTTTGCATCACAAAAGCATCTTGTGGTTTAACTTCCTTCTACTTGACTTACACTTTCAACCCCGTAAACTTAGCAGGAGAGTATTATAGGTAAGGCAGAGGTGCTGTAGGAGAGCTGTGCATGTAAAGCTTGCACAGACCTCCCCACAGCTACTCCTTGACTCCTGATGTGGTGTTAACCTCTTCCTTTTTAAAGCATCGAGTTAAAAGAAGTTTCAAGCATTTATGATGGATCAAGAACCTTGTTTAAGGTGAAGGAAAAAGGCAAGTTAAGGGGAAGGGATCAAACTTTGGAAGGACTTAATTATGTTCTTTAAATCAGCTTGTGTAAACTCTTTTTATAGTTTCTGTGCAGTTCCTCTTGCCACTTTACCACTTCCTCTCTGTATGGTATATGCAAATGTAGTTTTATGATCAAATGCAAGTTCTTTTCTTCCTGACATCCTTCCTCTTTTCAGTCTGAATCCTGTGTTTCATGCTGAAGCTTCTTGAAGCCAGAAGCAGTCTTACATGTGATCGTGCATGTATGTAAATCTGACAAGGAAGGAATACTTAGTCCTTTGTATGGAAAACACACACCTTAAGGACTTAATGCACTATGTAAGTTCTGTTATGGACCCCTAAGATGGGAATATACTTCTATTTTTGGTACCTTGGCCTGTCTTTTGTTATATATTCAGCTACTGCAGTGAACTATTGTACTGCAGATAAGGCTGTTGCAGTAGTGTAAACAGAGCAGTAAAAGTGCATCATTTGATGAGTCACTTTGTATCAAGCAACAGATGAGCCACAGAGTTGTAGAGCACATTGCAAAATTACAGCAGGTCAAGAAAAAACTGCAAAGTAAGAAAATTAGATCAGAGGGTGATATTTGTTACTTGTTCAATAGGAACTTCTTTTTCAGGGCTGACAGCTGTCCCTTCTGCAAATCCCTGGCTGGCCTCTTTTTCTCTACCTCACAGAAAGTACCTTGGATACACTGCAGTCCTTGCAGCCCATTTGATTTATTCCTGCCTTGAATTGTGATTTTCATGTGTTAATACTTTGCTCCAGTTCTTCTCTGTATTACAGTATGTGGCCATTATTACTCCCCTCCCCCAGGCCCATTTCTCTTGTTAGGTATCTGTTTCATTTTCTTAGTTAAGTTGAATGTGAACTTGGGGTCAAGAACAGACAAGTCGTGTGATGGGAGTGATGTATAACTGCATTTTCCAGTTTTTTTCCATGGCGTTGGCTAGGGGCTTAGGAGCATAATCTCACACAGGGTGCAAAAAAACCCGAAGTCCATAGTTCAGCTGTCAGTTATAAAATAGGCTCATGAATTAATGTCCTTAAGGAAGCCTGGGTTGGAAAGCTCCTGATGTCATCCCTCTTTAAGGCACACTTGTCAAGGTACGAAGCCTCCTTTTGGAAAACATACTGAGTCCAATCCTTACATAAAATCTGTCTTCTGAAGGGTAGGGACCCTAACATGAATCTTGGTAGATTACTGAAACAAATGCTCCTTGGTTTTTAGTCAGTTTGACTCAATCTTTAGAAACACACTGTTGTGCCCTTGGTGTATGGAGTAAGGCTGAACTTCATACTTGTTTAAAGATGAGACAAATGCAAACAGACAAACCAGAAAACAAACCAGACATGTTACTGAAGCACTGTGCATGGCTGTCCAGTATCAGCTCCAGGAATGTATTGCAATATTAAGATTTCTTTGGATTAGCGTGAGATTATGCTGCCATCACACCTTTAATAAATAATGGGTCATTTTACCATTGAGCTTCAAAGAATAAAACATATTTAGAATGCAAGAGCAGTGATTAAAGGCTTGTAATAAAGTAATGGAGCATTCACCTAAATGACAGTATTACTGTTGACAGCCTGAACAGCAATGACATTTAAGTTTTCCCGAGACATTTCTCATTCAAATTATGTCACTAATTCCGAGGCTTCCTTTTGTAATCTCTTCTTGGCCTGTATCTCAATGGCGATTATCCCTCATTGTCAATATAGCCAGTCATTTCTTCTCCATGTCAGGTTGGCTTGAGTTCTTCCAGTTTTCCCACACACCTATCTGTGTATCAACCTGTGCAAGTGATGGATATTGATTAATGCTTTTATTCTAACTTACAAATTTGCTTTTTTTCCTGGAGCGCTACCAAAGTTTTATCTGTATAGTGTGCAAACCTGGTCAAACCTGGAATTAAAATGCTGTAGGCTGAGTATGGGTTTAATACATTGTTGTCATGCATTTTGAAAGACAATACATCTCTGGGGCATGTTGAGGTAGACTGTCCATCAGGTATTGCCACTGCTGAAATTCACACGACCTCGGCCAGAGAAAATTCTTTGCTAAACCAGAAAGTGGGAGGGGCAGCCTTCCGAAAACAAAATACTGTACCATAAATTTCTTTGACAATGTTGCACAATTTAGCAGGGCTTCATGGCGTCTCTCCAGCATGGAGAGCGTTGCTGAAGAATGAGCGATACAAGTCACACAAGGAGGCAAAAGAACTTGAGGACAAAAGTGAGTCTTTGTTCAGGCAGGTTACCTGGGGGGGAAATAGAGTACATGATGCACCATGTGATACATCAGTCATGCAAGCTATTTCTGGAAAGTTTTTCTTACTGGAGAGCTGTTGTTCATTGAGGGAGGAATTCCTCCCTGGGCAGAGTGCTTGGAAAAGGCCAGTATGCTTCTGTGTCTCACTGAAGCCATTTTCTGACACGTAAGACACACAGCCTCATACAACTCCCCTGCATGTGGATGAATTTTACCTTTGCTGAATTGCCAGTTTAACTTTCATTAGATCTAAAAACACGCAGGGGAGTTACAAAGACATTAGACTCTGCTTTGGTTTGTGCAAAACAAATCAGTCAGGCCTTCACCCCAAAATCTGCCTGTGCCAAAAGTGAGCGATTTTGTCCTGTCGGGTCATTCTGCAGAGCTGACATTTCTTTGACTCTACTGGGTACTACTACACAGTGTGGTGGGGGGAGCTCCCCAGCTGATTGATCCCACCATGTGTGGCTGGGAGGCTCAGAGAAGTTGTGGACAGCCAACGGGTATATAAAAAAGCTGCTGATTTACAAGCTGCAGCGTTTGCTAGCCATGTAATGGGATGTAGCTGCACATTAAGCTGTAAGGACATGACTGAAGGAGGGATATGCGTGTGTGCTCTAGTGTTCTTTATTGAACATGGCTGACAGCCAGGCAAGGGTATGGCAGAAGAGATTGAGCTTGGGTGGTGCACCTCACTGGCAGCCCATACACACCTGAGGCTGCAGAGATCAGCTCTTATTCTGTATCTGGATTAAAACCACAGTCTTTCTCTTACTTTGCTGCAAAAGAGCCTTGAGTTGCTCTGCAGATATTCGGGAAACACCCTCTACATAGGAGTGGCTAGTTAAAATGATTGCATTTGGCATGTTACACTCTACAAGAGTGACTGCTGAGCATGGTGAGAAAGCCTAGAGATGTGACTCAGCTGAACTGCCTCCTGGCCAGTCCAAAGCTTGTAGTCAAAGCTATTCAGACCCTCTTTAATTTAGGATGTGTTGGTCGGAGAAGCATCTGAGCCAGTGGGAAGAGGAATGAGAGTCTTCACACTGATGTTGCTCTGCCTGTGCAAAACCACCTATTTCTATTCTGAGCTCCCCACTGCAGATTATGTACAATAGCTGAGAGACATCTCAAACCCAGTTGCCCAGCAGCTCCACAGAGGCTGGGGGCCCTCTACTTTTTGGAGTAAGCTTACATCCTACTCTACCTGTTCAGAGCAAGAGTCTGTGTATGTGCTTTACATTCAACGTTGCCCTTAGTTCATTTTTGGAAATGTCTGTCCCTTATTTTGAATAAATGATTAAACAATCACTGTATAAAAGAACTCTGGATACCTAGAAAAAAAATCTGCTCAAGATCAGAAGCTTTTCTTAACTGCCTGCCTAAACTAGTTCATTGCTTTGGACTCACAGAGGGAGAGAGGAGGATATGAGAACAGGAAAAGCCTATTTGGGATTTTGTAGGTCATGCTACCTGTCAATCAGCTGGCAACCAAGATGCTTCCTTCAGCCAAGCAGTGCATCTCATCTGGTTGAAGAGAAATTACCTTAGTGAGACATCAGTGCTGTCTCACTGTAAGCAAATGGGTGAAAAGGGATTCTTCATATGCAGCAGATGCTATGAAGAGACTTACGCATGGGGGTATTAAGAGTATGAGCAGCATGACATCCTGTTCACATCTTAGATCCCAGTTTCAAGGACATCAAGTGGGTTTCCAGCCTCCTTGCCAGGAGGAGACAAGAGGAAGAAAACCTCTGATTAATGCGGTGACTCAGCACACAGCGGATGGACTTGCCCCACACACTGATTGGCATGAACACGGACAACAGCTGCTGTGGCACAAGAACAGTAAATGCAGAAAAGCATCTAAAGCATGCCCATGTCAGAGGACCATGAACCAGGATGCTCTAGGAACATGACCTCACCTAAGAACCCCATCACAGAATTGTCAGGGTTGTAAGGGACTGTAAAAATCATCTAGTTCCCACACAGGGACACCTCCCACTAGATCAGGTTGCTCAGAGCCCCATACAGCCTGGTCTTAAAAACCTCCAAGGATGGGGCATCCACCAGCTCTCTGGGCAACCTGTTCCAGTGTCTCACCACCCTCATGGGGAAGAAATTCTTCCTAACGTCTAACCTGAATTGACCTATCTCAAGTTATATTCCATTCCCTCTAGTCCTATCACTGCCCAGCAGCCTAAAAAGTCCCTCTCCAGCTTTCTTGTAGCCCCCTTAAGATACTGGAAGGCCACAATAAGGTCTTCCCGGAGCCTTCTCTTTTCCAGACTTTTCCATCACTTCCCTTGGAGATAGAAGCTTTTGTTGATTATTGTGAAATGTCAATGCAACCTGACCTTCAATGTGGATTTGGAGCCCATGCTGCTGGGGTGCTTATATCAGAGTGATCCTCTAATCCACTTGGAGGTTAAAAGGGCAGCATTTACAAAAATGGAGAAAACCCCGTGGATTGTCCATGGACTCCCTGCATGAAAGTGTGACCATAGACAGTGAGCCTGAGGTAGCATCAGGATGGCTTCAACCTTGGGCCCTTGGTTCTGCCCCTCATTGTGCATAGCAGATGAAAAAGACCTGCTGCCTTTTTATTTCGCAATGACCAATCTGAAACTTTCTATTGCAAGGAGAAAAATTGTTTTTCATACTCTCACCACTTCATCAATCTTTTTTCATAACTTGTCATTGTTGTTTTTTTAACAGAACAACTGGAGGTTTGGGGTTTTTAGTCAAAAACAGGAATGTCCACAGGGCTGGATAGAAGTTGACCTGTTTATTGGTTTTCATTTTATTGTCTGCTCATTGGTCCCAATTAAAAAAAAAAAAAAAAAAGGGAGATAGAAACAGTGTTGGTTAGGAAGAACTGCTTTTTTCTGTCATCTTTGAGAGTTTGTGACAGTCAGCAAAAGCAAATTAAACAGTAAAAATATCGAGAGAGAACTCTTAATTTCCTTTACGTATTTCACTACTTTTAAGATGTATACAATGTTGTGATGAATTACGTTAATCGGTATCAGTAAGAAACTGATTTTGTTTTGAAATTCATCTGTCTTCATCTTAATCCCTATCTGATTTTTTTTTTTTTAAATAAATGCCAGCCTGTTTATTTCTACATAGAATTCAATTAATAAGAAATAAACAAAGGAAACCCCATGAGCACTTTTGTCTGGTGGATGTAACAATTTCAATTTAAGCTAAGATCATTTCCCATAAGTTTCGTAAACATAAATTTACATAAGAGAGGTCAATAGGTAAGCATTTCACTACATGCAGGGCCACTCAGGCTATCAGTAGGCTGCGGGTTTTCCAGTGTCCTTTTTGACTCCTGCCTTATATCTTTCAAGCATGCTCGCAGTCTTTATTGTCAGTACATGTATTCTGTTTTCATTTTTATTAACTTTTGTTGAACTGGACATTATTACAATGTTTCTTTATAGGTTTAATTATAAGCAAGCCTCTTGTCTGGCTCATTTCTGTGACATGTAACGGTTCACAAGATCTGGTAATTAATTAAAAAAGAAGCTAAGAATATTTTTTTTTAATCAGCTTTAGAATTATGATTTGATCACATCCTGTTTTATTTTTTCCATTCTTGTGGATGAAGAATAACTTAAGGACTCTCTCCTTCCCTACCAGCAAGAGAAGAAATTACTACATGGCTTTTGGTATTTATTTTGTTCTGTCTTTTGAAGGAGAGGAGGGACTTCTTAGCAGTCCTTTTTTATATTCCAAGTCAAATCCTGCTATCAAGCTTGCTTGTGCTATATGCATGTGACTGTGGTTAAAAAGGAGTGATAGGTCAAATAAGCACTTCAGTTCCTCACCAAACCTAGATACTGTGTGTTTTGCTTCAGTAAGTCCTTCCATTCTTTTCAGGGGAACTTATTTATGCTTAATAATTTTCACTCTCTGGACTTTAATACATAAGCTCATTTTTTTTAGACTTTACAGATTAATTACATGGCTAAGTGAGACTATATATTGTATTTCTTACTGTAAAAAATGTGACCCTGCAATGGATGCATGCAATGCTGGAAATCAGTGTAGCCTAAGCTCTGTGAAAAGTTTTTTTTGGAATCCATCTTCCAGCATGTCCTCTTATCATGCATTTGGCAAAATTTTGTTTCACTTATATTCCTGGGTTGTTGGGGCCTGCTTCAAAGTCCATTGAATTTGGTGACAGCTATCATAGGTTGGGCCCTTAACCTGTCCTGTCTGAAAAAAAAATACTATAATCAAACAAAGCAAGGTTTAAAACCAAAATATAGTATATGTTGTTTACAAACTATCCATAGCAGAATTAAAACCAAAACAAAACACAAACAAACAAACAAACAACACCCCCCCCCCCAACAAACTCACAACACAAAACCCAAGCAAAACAATTGTCCATTTTTGGAAACTTTAAATTGTACTGCTTTAATTCCAAACTCAGACAGAAACAGACTTAACTTAGAATTTTTTTTTTCTTTAGGAGTGTAAGTCAAATCCTCAATGCTAATGTAGGAGGTTTTCTTGTATTTAATTTAACATACATTTTGTTATCGCTTGGCTCAATGCCTCAGGAGTCTGAGCCAAAGCTGTTATACTGTAATATCCATGAGGTTCAGTTTTCTCTTTCACCTGCAATACTGTACTCTCAGTGTAATGCTAATGTGACTCCTGCAGTATAACAAAGAACCCATAATGACAGCAGCAGAGGGGCCTGAATGTCATTTACACCTATTTGCTATATCCAAGGTCAGCAAGAATGCACCTGCAAAACACTCGCACTGCACCCAGACTGGCTACAGGAAAATGGTTTGAGATGAGGTTATTTTGAATAAGAGATTTTTTTTTTCTTCCTTTAAGCTCCTGAAGGTCTTTGTACAAAAGATCACAATGAGATATTCAAGTTAAGCATGTGCATTTCTGTAGTAACAATGAAGGAGGTACATTTTGGAACAATGGTGAAGATTTGAAAAAAAAAAAACACCACCAAAATGTTCTAAAGATTTATTTAACATATTTATAAATATATTGCCAGAAACCTTGTTTCCTCATAGCATACTTCATACCCTGCCTCTTGATCGAGTAATAAAACCAACCAATTACTTTGGAACTGTTGCAGCAGAAGCAGGAAGACTGATCTCTGTGTTATTGAAAAGAGTGTGGCAAGTTCTCAGTCTTGGGAAAGAAATGAAAAGCAAACCATAGTCTTCTGGTATAGTATCTTTTATTAAAGTACATTGGAATATATCATAAATACCTTTTTAAAAATCAGTACTTTGCATTCCTCTCTTTTCAATCTCTGCAGCAGTGCAGAAGGACAGTTCTGACCAGCAGAAACAACAGACACAACCAGCTTTGAATAACAAAGTCTTTGGTGCAGTTGAACAATAAAATAATGAATCCTCACTGCAAAGTGCAGGGCATTGTGGACATATGAAACATCTTCTTGCAGTAGCAGAACTGTGCAGAAGGTGGAGCTTGTGTAAGTCACGGGATGTGCACCACAGTCCCAGCTTCATAGCCATGCAGGGCCAGCAGCTTGTGCAGCAGCCCCAGTGAGGAGCTGCTCAGCCACCCATGATGCTGGGGCAGCTGCTGGAGGCCATCTCCAGAGCTCCTTCTTGAAGTTTCCCATTGCTGCAGCTCCTCATCACCTCCCTGACCAAAGCTATAACCTCCTTCTCTGTCATTACTCCAGATTTAAATTGCCAGCCCCTGGTAAACCTGGTTGTCTTGTGTGGAGTAGAACATGCAGCTCCTCCACACACAGCTCCTTTGCCAGGGGCTGGCAATGAGCAGTTGAGGATGGGCCCATGTGTTATAACAACAGAGGGAGTGTTTTAGTTGTTTTGAGAATAATGGTGGTGATGAGAGTGTTGAATGTTTCTGGCTAAGAATCAGGGGGAAGGCCAACAAGACAGATACCATGGTGAGAGTCTGTTATAGACCACCCAACCAGGATGGAGAAGCAGATGAAATATTCTATAAGCAGCTGGGAAAAGTCTCAGAATCATTACCACTTGTTCTTGTGGGGGACATCAATTTACCAGATGTCTGCTGGAAATACAATACAGCAGAGAAGAAACAGTCTAGGAGATTCTTAAAGTGTGTGAAAGATAACTCCCTGACACAGCTGGTGAGTGAGACAGCTAGGGAAGGACATCGAGGTGCTAGGGCACATCCAAAGAAGAGCAACAGAGCTGGTGAAGGGTCTAGAGAGCAAGAGAAAAGGAGGCTCAGGGGGAACCTTATCACTTTATCTACCCAAAAGAAGGTTGCAGCAAGGTGAGGGTCAGTCTGTTCTCCCAAATAACAAGCAATTGGAAAAGAGGAAATGGCTTCAAGTTGTGCCAATGGAGGTTTAGGTTGGATATTAGGAAACCTTTCTTCACAGATAGGGTTGTAAAGCACTGGAACAGGCTGCCCAGGGAAGTGGTGGAATCACCAGCCTGGGAGGTATTTCAAAGATGTGTAGGTGTGGCACTGAGGACATGATTTGTTGGTTAACTGTACTTGATGATCTTAAGGGTCTCTTCCAACCAGAACAGTTCTATGGTTCTGTGATCATTTATGTCCACCCTTGTTTTTTGGAGCCACATCTCTCTGGACTCACAAATGACTGGGAATGAGGAGACCTTTCAGATTAGAATCTCAGGGGAATTTGGGATCTCCCAAGATACAGAGCCTGGAAGGGGAGCAGGTGGCACCTCCTCTTCTGCTGGTGCTCCAAAAGAAAGGCTTCAGAGTTTAGGCTTAGCTTTTAAATCGTAGATCTAGCCTGGGGCAATAACTGTAGCTAAGAAATAATCTGTAGGCAGAAAAACTGTGATAGGCAGGTTCTGCTAATAATATATACTGCTGCTGAGAGTTCCCACAGCAGGGAATAAAGGTTTGCACCCTGCATTTCGTTCAGCAGAACTGACAGTGGTGCATTTGTGTCAGCCATAACACCATCTAGTGATTTTCCAAAAAACTGCACCCCTACTTACCCACAACCTCTGTTCTCCCCACTCCCGCGATGGGTCCAAATTATCATCGCTTCAGGAGCTCAGGGCCTGCTTCAGAGAGCAAATCCCCTTGAATTTACAATTAAGGTGTGTTTTAGGCAGTGCTCTGCTAATATTTCAGTGCACTACATTTTGCCTTTCAACAGGAACATTTAATGTCAACTTCAGAGCAAATATTCATATATTCAGGCCTTTAGGTGGTTTCAAAGTACAAGCAACACAAAATGGTAACAGAGATTTCCTGTATTGTTTCATTTCTCTATGGACTGAAGCAGAAAATCTCAGAGTGAGGCAAATCTTATCTAATCTGAAGATAAAGTTTCATGAAAGTTAATCTGAAGTACATGGATGAAAATAGATTTGTAATTTAAGCTTGTATTCTTCTATTCCCAGTCCAAAGCATGTTCTCAGCTGGCAGTTCAGTGTTGGTATTTTCAGGTTATATATAAAGACTGACAAAGCCTTTTACATACAAGTAAAAAGTGCATTTGGGGACTACCTCATATTTTACATACAATACGAATGACTATGTGATCTTTCGGCGATCTTAGACTCAACAGTCTTTCATGTATATAGATAATTTTGTTATCTATCCCAGTTTCGTTTGGAACTACACAGATCTGAGGAAGCATTCCTGTTTTGAAATACAATGTTCACATAATTTATTTCGATTAACACCCAGAGAAAATATCTGAAAACAAACATAACAGATGATCTGGCTTAGGTGAAACCCTCTGTTATATTACATTCACCACCTGCCTTAAGTGACTTCTCTGTATTATTATTATGCTCGGCCACAGTCTGCTTCAGGTGCCAGCAGCTGGCATATCCATTTCTGAATCTGAGTTTCTCTCCACTGCTGAATCTCCATCACTGCATTTCCATAGTCATAATGATATTCTCTGGAGACTGGACATTGCCTTGCCAAATTTAATAAGGTTTTAGTCAAAACTCAGGTATAACTTTGCTGATGGAAGATCGGGTGAAATGTCCTGGGCATACCTCTTTGTGCCTAGTTAATTTTCCTGAGAATGAGAGGTTTGTTTGTACCAATTACTGACTGCCCTCTTGGACCCATTTAGTCCCAAGAGCTTATGTAAATGAGTTTACTATTTATCCATGCTTTTACCATAGAATGAGCTTGTATTTGTGGTTTCTGGATTCACTTACATATGGGTAGGATCCTGCTGTGGGAATTTAATTTAGTGATGGTGACAAGTGCTATGTGGTATGGCTCAGCTTGGCCTTGTAAATAACACAAGAGATTTAAAGAGCTCAGCCTGGTTAAATTATCATAAAGGAAAATTATGACTGCACATATGTATGCTCGTGGGGAAAAAATAAAGGTGCTGAGGGTGCTTTCATCTGTTGAGGAAAGGTATGCTACCAAGAGCTGTTCTGTGGGAGTAGAAAGAAAGGAGTGGTTTTCCACAGTTGAATGTGTCTGAAATGTGGTGTCCTTGGGAAAGTGCACTGCAGTCAAAGGAAATTTGTAGACTCGGTGCAGATAAGCAATAAGATTTAAGAATGTATAATACACAGAACAATAAACGAGAGCTGTATTTACATCCTTCATCTGAAATATTTACTATAGCCTGCACTGCATCTATAAATGAATATACAATCAGATACAGTCATTTAGTCATATTCTTCATCATGGACTTGGATGCAGATACAGCGCTCTCATACATGCCTTTTTCTATTTTTGCCATGGAGCTTTTGTATGATTTTTAGTCTCAAAAAGTCTTGCTAGCCAATCTGTCTTAGTACAAGAGGGATATTTCATGGTGCTCCTAGTGGAGGATTTACTTTAATCTTGTATTCCCTGAGAAACTGCTGGATTTTATGAAATGAATCTCTGTATCCTTCCATTACATCTTCTGGCTTAATGTTGGTAGCACTGGAAGTCAGATGGTTGCCAGCCTTAATATCTACACAATCAATTTAAGATTCAGGCATGGTCTGAAAACAAACAGTAGTGGGACATTGTATCTGCAATTTAGAATGGTAAATATTTTATCTGTTTTAATGCATACGCAGATCCTGCACATTCATGACTAATCTGCAAAATGAGGCCTGTTTTCAGACAATGACCGTGAAAAGCTTGAATAGTTTTACCTGTTCAAATATCTTTATGGATATTAAAATAATATGTGCACTAAATATCAACTAATGTTTATCCTGGTGTCTTTCTCCATGCTGGTCACCTCTGTGAACGCACTGTGCTCTTATACCCAGACCTTCTATTATTTCTGTTTATGCAGCGTTGTGTGTCCACTGCATCATTCCTCTGTACTGTAACCCTGAGTCCGCTGCATTGACTCTCTGAGATTTGCACTTTTCCAGTGTGCCAGTCTGGTTTTTTGGACATTCATCTGTGTTTTGTAGTTTCTTATACTTTCCACTGCTGCTTCTCTTTGTTTACAGCTTTGTTATCTGCTAGCTTTTGGCATCAAGTTTTGCTTTTTTTAAAAACCTGCATAAACAGTGAAGCGTTATCTTCTGTTTAGACTTGGATTTTCAGTGGAATTATGTTCCATTTGGTGTGTTTTAACAGTGAAGTATTTGCATTCATTGCATTTGAACATTGATTTATTTGAAAAGGAATATAGTTTAATGAACGACTTGTGAACTTTTAAGGGACCTGTCCCCCGTGATCAACAGTTCATATATATCAGTAAAAGCACAAACCTTAGCTAGGAAAATGAATAATCTCCTAAAGATTCATTCAAATGTTGCACTTCTACAAACACTTTGCTTTTGAACACGAGGATTACCTTTGGGATGACAAGAATATGCAATCAAAGATTCATAGCATGGTTTAGGTTGGAAGGTGTTCTTAAAGATCATCTTGTTCCAACCCCCTGCCATGGTCTAGAATAAGTCCATTAGTATCACACCATCACTAAAAAGCCTATTAATAGTATGTCACCAATTATTTTTTCTCTTCAGCTAATATACACACGTAAATATTTTTCTGTGCTTCCACAAAGACTAGCCAGTACCATTTCCCCTTTTCATTTTTGATTCCAGGAGTCTCTTAGAGCATCACTCTTCAAATATCCAGAAACTCTCCTTTCTCCAAAATAATTCCCAGAGAGACATGCTTGTAAGCAGCAGCAATCCTAAGTAGCCATCCTAAGCAATCAAGGAAGAGGGAGAGAACTGCTTAGAACCAGAGCTTTCTGATGGTATCTCATTTAGTTTCCTGGTTGGCATAAGCAGCTCATGTAAACTAGAAGAAATGTGTATGACTAAGAGAAAGAATGTTGTAATGAATATCTTGATGGGCAGGAAAAAGGGAGTGGAACAAGACAGACAGGAAAGTATGCTGTGAAATCACTGCAGAGGCCCAGACAATCTCAGACACTAAAACATGCATGTTTTTCCTTAAAAATGAAAAACAAAAGTGAACACAGCTAGCTGAAGCTGTGATGGCAGCAGCAAATTGTTCTGGTGACAATGCAAAAGCTTTTGGTCCACTGCAATCATCAGTCCGAACTGTATGATCAGTGTGTATTGAAATTAATGACTGGGGAACTTCCATATGCAAAGAATGACAACATGTCATAATGTCCACATCCCTACCTTGCAGGCATCCAATTGTGACTCAGAACTGAGGTGAGAGGACTTTTGAGCACATTCTATTTATTAGCTTACAATGCAGGCAGGTGTTTATTGTTATTCTTTGCACCTTCTTGGAAGCAATAAAATGCAGGCTGGAGCTTCAGCACAGTGTTACATCTCCTAAAACCCACAAGGAGAAGAAACCTCTGAATGTTTCATTACGGTTTTTTATTTTATATTTTATAAGATGCTGCAAGGTATGAAAAAGGAATCATAAGTAAAGGTTAAAAAATGGAAGAGGAAAGTGCATCACATCTGAAATTAGAAAGAAGAAAAAGTACAGTGGTGCTCATTACTGCAAAAAAAGACAAAAATTCATTTAAATGGTTAGTTGGGAAAAACATTGCCTAGAAAATGCAAAGACCAATTATATTAGATATTTAAGGAAAAATGATAGCAATGGGACCACATTTACTGTGAAGAAATTTGAGGGAAAGAGCTGGAACGGATAACTGGGTAGAGTAGAAAGGTGGTCCTGTGATTAAAGGACAGCTTTGAGATATGGGAGAGCTGGTGTTTTCACTTGCATCTTGTGTTGGCTGCATATCTAAGCTCTTCACAGTTCTCTGTGTACATACATTCATTTACAAGGAGCAAAAGTAAGGGAAAAAAGACCCCAAACACCAGTCGGAACAACCCTTCTGGCAGTGCAGAGCTGCTGACATGCACATTACAGCGGCTGAGGAGCCAGGCAGCCTCCTTCTCTCCAGGGACTGCATTTCAGGCCCAGACCCAGGCTACGTCTGCAGTGGATGGAAGAAGCAGCTCTGCTGCCTCTCTCAGCCCAGCGCTGGGCTCTTCAAAAAGGTGGCCCAAAGTGCTGTTCCCATCACTGAAAACAACAAAAATAAGACCACTACTACTAATGTGCTACATGATACATATCACTGATAGAGTAATGCCTCCGTCAGCAAAATCTGCATCCCAATGTGCTTTTCTAATCTTATTTCTGCACCGAGACATGTATGTGCCAGGCATGCAGCAAGCTGTCCTGTGTAGCTAGACTATACATTTCATAGCACTCTGCTCAGCCTGTTTTGCTCTTTTCTGTACGTGTCTCCAGCCCAGCAGAAAATTCATTAAAAGGGGCTTTTCCTAGTAGGAACATTTCACATCTAACTGTCTTTAATAAAAACCCATGGTTTTGCATCCATTTTCATAACACTGGCAGACTTGGAAGCCTCCAGAAGAAGACAGGTTCCATAGGGGCTTTCTTACTTCCCACCCCATCAAATGGAGTTGCTCCACTTACATGACAGCAGGCCAACTTCTCAAAAGCTCCTAAGGATGCAGACACATTGCCAGGGAGAAAGAAGCAGGAGCGTGAATTTGTGGCGTGTAGGTCAGTCTCTTGTCAGTGACAGATGTGCAGGAGCAGGCACAGCACCACTCTCGTGCTACAGATTTGCTACCCAGCTTCTCCCTGGAACTTGCTCAGCTGCTGGTGGTCTCAGGGCAGCACAAATCAAGTATAAAAACTTGACTTTCCTGTTAGGAAACATAACTTTCAAGGCATTAATACTACTCAGGCATGGTATGTTTGTGTTTTTTCTCTTCCTAAGTGTTGTAGGCTGAGTGAGCAGGAACACAGCTCAGAGTGGGAGGCAGTAATGAAGAGAAGGGGAGGGGGCTACATATTCCTCTGCTCTTCAGTAAATCCATCTTTGTACTAATATGAATATCATGATTAATAATAATATCAGCTTATGACTGTTTTGAAAAATTGCATTGCTAGAAAATGAATGTTTCCAAGTTGCTCCAAGGAAGGAAGATTTAAGAGGAGAAAAAATATACACAGAGCTGAATTTGAAACTATTTACAACTGTAAATGCTGACAGTAATTAGGATGACTTGAGTATTTCAGTATGCTGTCCTTGTAGTACTTTACCTCCCTCTTCTGCTCTGCTAGAAAGAGTAGCAGTTTCTGTCTTTGGCTAGGAAAATTTAGAAATTTATATATGATGAATATGACATGCTCATTATAGGGTGCCGATTGAAAGAAAATCTGTTGTGTATATCAGTATACCCACACTGAACCTCTTACTAATACAGCTTCGGTGAGGAACTCTTCCTAGAGGTTTTTTTTTACTTGTTTTATGTAATTTGAGAATTACAAAATTGCAGACACACAAGGACTCTGTGCTGCTCTTGCAAAATGAGCTTTTACAGGAAAAGTTTCTTCTCTTTTTCACACAATAACTTTAAATGGGGGAACGATCAAAATTCCAGAGCAAACAAAACCTGCCTGACAAATGATGTCTTAATGTTTGATCGAGTTCAAGGTATTAATGGTATCATGCAGCACAATTTCTGCTTTCTTGAAAAACAATGAAGCTCATTTAGAAATTGGAATTCCCTGGAGAATGCCACGGGAATGCAGACTATTAATTACCCTGTTCTATTGTTATCTTTTGTTCAGAACAATAGTGTTCTTGAGGTCCTGCGGAATCTCTCTCCCCTGCAAGGTGTCGGGTTTTGATTAAGCATCATTTCATACAGTTCATTAACAATGTATCTTAAAATGAGCTTTTGATTGAACATTTTTATTGGGCATTTAATATAATTTATGGTTTCTGTTGAAATTTCACACACAACATTTGCCAAGCTAGTTATTATATATTTTTCATTAAACAATGGTGTTTTACATTTTCTGAAAGGTTCTATTTTTTAAGTAGAGGAACAGATTATATAAAAATTGATTATGAATGCAGTATATCATGAAAATAGCCCTCCTGGCCATATTTTATTCCAGTGGAACTCTAGCACATAGGTGTACAAGCAAGTCCATTTGCAAGCGTTGTCATTTCGGACTGGCGATCTGGAAGCCAACACTTAAGCTTAGTTTTCCTATCGAGAGTGCTAGCAATTTAATAAAACTTCCTACTTTAATAAAAGGTTACACCCTAAAGTGTATTAATTCTGCTCATTAAGTTTCATTCAGCAAATTAGAAGTTTCATCCAGAAATAGTTTAGCAAATGTAAAGGGTAAGCACAAAAAGAGTATGTTTTGTCACACATCAGCTATTTAAAGATCATAAATAATCTCAGGAGTAGCAGCCACCAGTCCAGTTGAACAATTAAATGCAAATACAGGGGAAATTACCTTTTAAATATTTACCAGTAAGTTCAGGCTTTGGCCTCTAGCAGTCTGGGGGACACTGAAATTTGAGGAGACAGGGCTGTGAGTGGTTAGACAAAATAACTCTGTGTCATCCTTTGCAGAACACCACATCGGGAACAAGCCACACACTGAATTCTGAGCATGTTTTAGCTCAGCCACATAGATGCATATTTTACCTTTCAGGTAAAGAAGACTGTTTCAGGTGGGAATCTCGACAGAAACATTTGGCCATTTTCTTTTTTAACCTGGGTTTGTATTTTCATTGTCAGTTTGCAAGAAGATTAAAAAAAGATCTTATATTGCTGAAATGGCATGTTGGGGATGGAGTGCGCACAGAGACAAACATAGTTAGAAACAAACCATTAGCTGGAATTTATGTCTGTGGAAATTATTGGAATTATTTACATTCACATCTGAATACAGAGGGAAGTGTAACAACACTGACTGACAGTTAACATAGTGTCAGAGTCTGGTGGGATGAAATAAAAAGTCAAGTTTTCAATCAAATACTCAAAAGCAAAACCCAACAGAACCTTTTGCTGAGATTTGAGACAGTTCACACAAAACCTTCCATATTTTTTGTCTTTTACTTGGACCCTTGAATTTGTGGTTGGCAGTGGGATGGAAATATTAAATATTCACTCCTCTTGACCTACTGAGAATTAGAAACACCAAAAATATTCAAGAAGTCCTGCTATAAATATTTCCAACTTAATTGTGCGTATCCCAAAGGTTCACATCATTTGGGATTTGGATGTCTGTCCAAACCAAACCAAAAATCCTTTTAAGAGATATGTGCCACAGCCACAGCATTCAGATTAATTTTCTTGCTAGAAGTGAGGGGGAATTTGGAGCCCAAGTGTCCTGTTGAGCTTGTCTTGAAAAAGGAGTAACATTTGGAGCTGGACCCTTGCTTTATCAAACAGATGCTGCATTCCCCATGTTTAGTTTAGAGTAGGAGCTCATCTCTGATGCTGAGGATGCTTCCCATCAGAAATCACTATAACTAAGAGCTCATAATTTCTAGGGCAGCCTCAGTTTTCCTTTTTGTCTGTGGTTAGAGTGATAGTTAGCACTCTGTGACGGCTCACGTAGTCTTGTTCTTAAACCTGGTGACCCACACTCTGCTATTCATTCAACCTGGCTAAATTTCAGAGAATTCTTCAGTAAAATGACCTTTCTCACACTGACTAGAGGCATCATGCCATCTTCGTGTCATCTACCTTTCAGGCCTAAAAGGGTCACTGTGATACTGAAAACATACTTTCTTTTTTTTTTTTTCTCCCTGATTTTTCTTTTCTCCTGGTAATATTTGTAATACTCCTGCAATTGACAGAGATGTGGAAATACATGTATTTATTTTAGATTTTTAGTGCTGTGTACTTGATAGCACTTTATATTTCAGCTTTCTTCTAATTAATAGTGCAGTCAGCTTTCCTTGTTCTTTTCAGATGATTCACTGCATAAAAGAAAAAGAGATGAAATCACTTAAAAATAAGAAAACATAACTCCATGAAATGTACTATATTTCAAGCTGACAGTGCTTTTTTTCTTTCCTCAGCCTTCCATTAATAGATACAATAGATACATATATTCTGTGTAACACTTCTTTGCCTGCTTTTCTGTCTCTGTAATCTATCATAAATTTTCCCATTCCATTCACAGCTTTGCTTACAATGGTCTATTTCTCATTTTGCCCATAAACACTTGATTCTTGTGGCTGGGAATCATTTCCTTCACATGCACATTTTTTTTCTGAGTGGTTACCTTGTCTCTGAGTCAACCATTGCTTTAATCCCATTAAAATAATCTTATTTATTATGTTTCTAATGGAGATGCCAAGATAAGAATGTTCCATAACTGATCAGTGGCATCATCTTCTTCTGTAACCTTTGTGTCTCCTAACCCTGCCTGCTCCCTGCAATGCTTTACTGTCCTGTGTCACCTCCTGTCTACGTTTACATTTTGGACACTTCAGGACAGGGACAATGTCTTCATATATGTTCTTTAAAGCAACAGGCACATTTTCAGCGCACTAAATGTAATAAGGAATAGTTGATCAGTGCTTGCGCTCATATTACTTACTGTGTCAGCAAATTTCTGTGTTTAAAATATGGCTGTGTCTTACAAAGAAACACATTAAACTGGCAGGTTCCCCTGACTAGAAAGCTCATTACTGACCAACACCCTCCTGTGTCATTTGGGTGTGTCTGTATGTTTGTAAAGCCTTGAAAAATCCAAGGTAAGTCAAAAAGCAAAATAGTTCAAGAAAAACAGTTCAATCTCAGATCACAGGACTTGAAGAATGCAAAGCTAAAAGCATTTTTTTCTTAAAATGATACAAATGAAACAGGAAAAACAGGTAAAAAAAATAGTTGGTATTCCTCATTTCAGCAAGGGAAAAGTGACACAGAAGTTAGAGACTGTTCCAAGGTGATGTTAAAATCTCTGCTTGGGTGCCCTTGGCTGGCAGACAGCTTGTCATCACGCTCAGGGGTCATCCTCGCCTGTGCAACTGGTCTTGCTCTCCTGCTCCATGGCCAACAAGGGAAGGGCCAGCTTTTCAAAGCTTCGCATGTGCTTGCCAAGTAGAGGCAGTGTTTTGTGTGGGCTCTGGGGGACATGGGCAGCTCTTCAGGCACTGTGGCTGGTGGGGAAGGAGCATGACCTGGGCATCAGCATCACCTCGAGCTTGGCACACAGTGAAGCAGCAGCTTTCTGATGGACTCTCCTTCTCACACAGCCCTGTTGTTCAATCTAGTGGTGCTTTTTAAAGCCTTACATTTTTTGTTCATGATATAGAGGGTTACAGTAATAACTCACAGAGGTGACTTCTGACTGGGGCACCACAGAGAAGCTTGGCTATGATGGTGAGGGATATGTTTCTGGGCTATCTAGAAGTGGGAAGAAGCAATGATGTCTGTCAGTTGATCCAGCCCTGCAGAGTGAAGGAAGACTGAAGTTGCAGATTTTCTTATTTGCAAAACTTTCAGTTATGTTCATCCACACCCACAACTGCAGCTACACTCTCGCCAGCTCTGTGCACACAGGTGTGGAGGTCTTTCTTCACCTCTCAAAATGTACCTACACTCCCTCCAACTGTGTGCACATAGGTGTGGAGGTCCTTCTGCACTTCCCAAAATCTATCAGTGAAGGTACAATGTGGGTCAATGATGAATAAAGACCAGATCTGCTAGAGCCTTTCTCTGTGCACCACTCACTCCTCCTTTCCTCTTCCTGTCCAGTCCAGCTGCCGGGAAGGCAAGTGGGTCTGTATTTTCTCCCTCTCTCCAGTTTCTAATTTCTGGGACATGAAAGAAAGGCTTTACAACACTGCTTGGAATAGAGAAATGGAGATGTGATGGGACACAAACACTCTGTGTATATTAGCATATATTTGCTTTCATGTATCCCTAAATCGTGTGTGTAGTACATGCTTTTGTCATGACTCTAAGGCAAAGAACAAAGGGATGGGGCTGAAAGAATTTTTCGGTGTTCTTCCCAGAACAAAGTTTGTTTTTCCCTGTTTGACCTTCAACTCCCAGAAGACCTGAGTTTAACTGCTTTGATTTACTTCCATAATAAAGTGATCGATTAATGTTAAAGGCAGGCTTTATGAGGCCTGTCCTCAAATGGTCTCAGAGCCTGCCATAGAGAGGATGTTATACTGCCATACTCTGAAAAAGGTCACATGAAGGGAATCAAAGACAAGATAAATGATGGTTTACACATCTGAAAAGCTCTCTGTAGTACAGACAGGGAATGTGGAACATAATGTCTCTCAGGGCTCGGTGCAGATGGTATATAGTAAATATAGTCTGAATTGCCTCCCTAGGATTTATTATTGTTGCCGTTGTAGTTGTTTTGGGGGTTTTACTTTTGGACAAAGCTGTGCTCTGGAAGTGCGTGACACATGAACAGCCCTGGTTAAAATCTAGCAAATGGAAAGGTTGGATAAGCTGATCTTAACATGCTGGTGTTGAGGAGCTTACTCTCAGGAGTTAAGAGCTTGATTTCTTACAATTTTCTGTGCTCAGTTAAAAATCATAGTTGACTTTTGTTTTTTAGCTAGACTTCACTGCAGGCATTTTTCCTTAAAAGAGACAGGCAAACTGAGTAAGCAAAATAAGAATCAATCCAAAACTTCAGCCTTTGTCCATATCTGTATGTCCGAAAGGAGAATTTATATGGTGTTAAACGGAAAAGCAAACTTCTCTGTGTTTTGCCTCCATATTTTGATGAGAAATGGTTTTATTCTTGTTCCACTTGTGGCTTCACTGGACTACATTTCCTCTGATAAGCAGAGATACTCCTTATTTACCCCTATGTAAAAGGCAAACTGATTAAAAATTTTGAACAGATATAAACAGGAACATGATCTTTAACTGTGGTCTTAAACCTCAGTAAGACTGGTCAGGTAATTGCATAAAAAGCCAGCTCCACAGGAAAGCACATTTTTCATACCAAATCTTAGGCCAGATGCTCACACTTTGAACTGCACTCTGATTGGGAAGGCTTGTCAGGTGTTGGATGAAATTTCAGATCTCAGTTGGGAGCAGAGAGGGAGGCAGAATGGAGAGCAGGCAAGTAAATGAGGTGCTCCCCTGGGGCCTGGGGGCTGAAGGCTCAAAGCCTTGCTCTGTACCTGTTTGAGCAGGTATGTAACCCTTGGCTGCTTATCAGATATTGCCAACTTAATGGCCAGATTCTGGCCATCAAGGTCAGGCTGGGTTGAAGGACGGGACCTGGCTCCAGTGCTGGGAAGCTGGAAAGCAGATGGGCAGGCAGGGAAATCCACCCAGGGCCAGCAGGTCCCCTGCACTCCATTGTCCCCAGGCGAAGGGCATGGCTGGGAGCACGGGTGACAATGCACAGACACCATCATCATCTCCCACAGACTGACCAGCAGTGCTGTGCCCAGCCTGGCTTTCCCTCTGGCTTGAAACAAATGGGTCCATGGCTAACTTGCTGTCTCCTGTGGGGCAGCTGCCCTGTGTCTGCTCTTTTAGTTTGTAGGATCAAAATAGTGAATATAATGCTAGTTTATGGTTCATATCGCAACCAGCAAAAATGGTGAAAATCCCACAGCACTTTCCTGGCCAGTTTCAAGCCCATGGGCAACAGTACCCATCAAATCAGCCTGTGAACATCTGATGCTCATAACTCAGGAGCGAGCGGTATTATGAAAATTGCGATTCAAGGATGCAATGACTGCTTCTGATGTTCAAGGATGGGACACAGGTGTCAAAATGCTGTGAAGGACATGCCCTTATTGCCTTCTGTCTAGAAGCACATAGTACCAAGGCAGATAGTGTTGCTACCTTTGCAAAATAATTCCCCAAATGGCCACTTCAGTCACTTGGCTGCTGTGATTGTGCAAGCCCATGATAGAAGTTGTCATGGTAGAAGGAAAGTAGCCGAGTAAGTGGCTTATTGTTAAGGTCTTATAACTAATAGGACTTTTCACGTGACAGTAATGTGATAAGACCAGGCCTGGTGAAACAATTTTTATTTCCACTTGTGTGGTATCCTTGGGAGGGAAGAAAGGAAAGGGAAAAGATCTAGCAGGGAAGGCTCATCTCAAAATACACGGAGTAAAACAATCTCTGAAAGACACAGATTGATGCAGCATGCTCTGAAAAATATTTGGCAAAAAACATATAATGAGTTTTTCAGACTTGTAGTATTTTCTTTTTATTATTTAGAGGACAAACAGAGCTTAAAGAAAAAAAAAAAAAAAGCTCCCTTAACATTCTAATTACTTAGAAATAGGTAAATTAAAATTTTAAAAGTAAAATTATAGAATGAACTCATGGAAAGAGTCCCGTCACTTATTAAATCCATCCTTTGTCAAGACAGAGCTGTTGCATATGTTATACCAGCACTTCCATTCAGTCAAGATTTAAAGCTGATTTTAAATATTCTTTTTAAATGTAAGGTTCTCTTCTACTGCCATCCCAGCCTTTTAGAGTTCCAACGGCTTAATATTCTGCTTGGCCCATGGGAAGAGATGAGGGTATTAAAGATCCAAATACAAAACACATTTCTCTTTGCATTCAGCCTAACCCGACTAGACACTACAGTTGGCAGACACCAGATGGTTGATTGGAGTCTCTAGTCAGTCTCTGCAATTGCCGAAGCCTTAAGGACAAAACAGCACCAGGGAGATAGATTTGATATGATTCATGAATCACTTCTGGGACCACAGCAGACAACTTAAGATAGGAGTCATATGGGTCACCTTCTCAAAGCTCCTTCTGGTACCAAGTGCAAACAGAGACAGGAGAAGATTGATACTGGAGAGCAAATGATGATGGATAGCGTTAGTAGGGTACTAAGGTGTATTTGGGATTTACTGAACATCTCCACACAGTGTTTTGAGAGGATTGACTAGCAGCAGAAGTGTGTGGGCTTTTCAGAGTCAAAAAAGGGAAATCTTATTGAGGTGGAAAAGAAGAAAAATGAATGGATTTGCTTAATTTAAATGATATTGCAAGTACTTCAAACAAACAAAGTATCAGATGGTTATTCAGGAATATAAAATGAGAAATATGAAAATGTCCCCATTAAAGCTAGGTGGTTGTTATTAAAAAATCTTGAGCAGCCATTCAGATTATAAAATGAATTTCCTGCAGCTGTACTCACATCAGTTTTTCCACTTTTCATAAACTCTCGAGTACCTGATTTTTTTTCTACACTCCAAAGTTTTCACGGAGACGAGGATGTGTTAGGCTTGCATGGTCTAGAGCCTTGCAAGTTTCCACTAGAAAGTGTTCTATTTGTGTAAGAAACAATTCATACAAACAGTTCTACAAACAGACCTCAGTGGGTATTGTATGACCCAGAGGAGACTCTGACTGCACCTTTTGTATCTAAGAAGTATACTTGAATACAGTTTATTTTTTGTTAATTTGGACAAAAGGAAAACGATATTTATATTACAAACACTGCCAAGAATTCCATAGTAACAGATTTTGCTTATGTATAATGCCTCAGACATGGTTTTTAAATCTCAAAGAATTATTTTTTTTTAAAGAAGCTACTTGTTAGGCACAAAACTGCTCTGTTATATTCAAGCTCCTGTCTTCATTACAGAAACACACTCTTAAAATTAAAAGTACAGCTGATGTTCTGTGAATTGTCATTACTATAACTACCTGAAATAATACATGCTTTGGGTATATGCTATCTAGTGAAAAGCTTAATGTCAGACAATGCAGTAGAGCTTTATGTGCAAAGTAAAAAGATTGGCGTTGACTGAGGAGTAAGAGATTTGTTCTGCTTTGGTGGATAAATGAACTAAGAAATTAAGGAGATCATTAAATGATCATAGTATAGAAGTGAATGTTAGAAGGAAAGTTTGGATGCTCTCTTGTTTTCTTCTTCTCTAATTTCTACTCCTCTGTGTGACAGCTTGAAAGGGTTTACTATATTGGGCTGGATGAATTACTGGGGGCATTCTGTGGTAAGTGTTTTGTACTTACTGTAAATGTACTGTAGCTGGAATTTCCTCCTTTCAAGCTTCTTATTGTGTACATATTCAAGCAAAAATATAGCTTTCACTTTCAGAACATAACCTACAATATTCTCTGTTCTTTGATGAAGAAAGGAGCAGCTCCAGAGCTGGAGTATACCAGTCTTCCTAGGAGTCAGTAGAACTGTGCCTGTGCCTTGTATTCAGAGCAGGTTAGCTGGGAAGCATGGCTGCTGTAGCTGCCTGGCTATAAACAGCAGCTGTTAAGCCTCTCCTCTAGTTCAAAACTAACCCAGGTCAGAAATCACATACAGTGAAACCATTTGGCTTGCTGGAAGTTGATGGATGGAGCTGAGCACTGGCTTACGACTGGACTGTCCCAACTCCAATGTAACTTGGTGATGTGAGCCAACAATAAGGTCCTGCAAGAATAAATATCTCCCCAAACTTTCCATCAGTGTGTAAGCTTAATAATTTCTTCTCTACTGTTCTAGAGGAGGAGAAGTAATGGCAAAAATACCCATGGTCCATTGGAAGAGCAACAGGAAAGCAGGTTGTACTGGGATTTAGAAGGATGGCATCCCTAAAGCATGAGCTTTTCTGTAAATAATAGGATAACATACGACCTTGCATTGCTACTCAGGACTACTACATTTAAACAGTTTCATCACCCTTGTCTTGAGTTGAAATCACTGCATTATGGAGGTAGAGGAAATACATTGGATCTCTCTCTACTGAAACTCTTTATGTGCTTTTGAACAACCTCTGCCTTACCAATCTCTGCCCACCATGGCCAGCTTTCCAAATGCTGCAAAATGATATCTGGCTCCTGCATCTGGTAGGCTGAGTCCTGGCAATGCACTAGCTGAGAGAATTGCCTCAAAACCCTTATTCTCACCCAGAAATAATGAACCTCAGGCCAAGCTGATTGTGAATCAGGCACAGTCAGTTCTACCTTCAGGTGTTGCAAGCCTTTTTTTTTATCTGAAACAGGTATTGGAAAGGGCTCCCGACAGAAGGTTGAGATGATGTTTTGTGGAACAACATCATCGCTTCCTGGCACAGAGATGTTAAACATAGTTCATATTTGCCGTTCACAAGGTTTTGACTGGTTCTGTTTAAAAGGCAAATTCCCAGCAGCACCTGAGGAAAGATCTTCTCAAACCTTGCAATTCTTACTGGTCCTATTGAAGCAAGTGAGTGGGAATTTCCTGACAATGAGAAAATCTTCCTTAATTCATGTGCAATTTATTGCTCTGGTCAAGTCAGTTAAAGCCATGACTCACTCTCCAAAAATTTCAACTTGGCTTTTGCTATTTTCACTCACACAGTTCTGAGTGGTTGGACCCATCCTTTTGTTTCAATCATCTTGTGCTTTACTTGTGCTAGTGATAGTTTGGTGATTGCAGAGTAAAAAGAAGGAGGATTTCTTTAATTACTTTTCTGTACCTCAGTGTCTTGGATTCTATCTGTATAGAGTTGAACATGTTCCCTGTAAAGTGTACAAATATGTGTCTTTTTTGCAGTTACTCTTTGACATTTTCAAAGATAGTTCCTTCTTCCCATATCTAACTTGACAGTCAGTGAAGCTCAGAGGAGAAAAAGACAGAGGATCGGGAAATAAAGACAAAAGGAAACCAGGAAAAAAATGAATGCAAAGAAAATGTGGAGAAGAATGAAACAGGAAAACATTTTGAAATAAATTAATAAACTTTTGCTAACCAAAAAAAACCCAAAACCAAACCAAAACAAAAAAGGTGCTTTGCACCAACTCTCTTGCTTGTTCCCATCACTATCATCTATCTCCAGCTCCTTCCTTTGATTGCTATGGCTCTTTGATGGGCAGATTTTGTAGCTTTAAGGCCTGTAGACTTTGCTTGCTTTTTTCTAACACATACTAATTTGTAAAAGGAGCTCAAGATGTACATGTGCGTGTTCATCACACAAGGCATGGCTAAAACAAGCCACAGGGTGACAATTTACATGGAGCACAAAAAAGCTTCAGGAATTGCCTGCTGATCTTTCCCTTGGCTTCCCCATGGAGACTTTGCCATGGTTACTTGCTGCTTGCAGGTGTCATCAGGCTCCCTTGCTCTGCAGTCTCACTGAAGTCAAGGAGATCTGAATCCAAGAGCAGAAGTTGGCCTTTAAGATTCACTTCCATGTAGCATATGTTACTATATTGTATACCAAGAAATGTAACCGAGAAGTACCATGGTATTTACAGTATGCTAAAATTTAACTGTTGCTGTAGCCTTCTGAAGCCTGTGGGCCACATCTCAAAGACTTTACCCATGTTTTACTTTGTCTTATGTGAGGTAAGACTCCTACTGCTGAGGAACAAATGATGCAATATGAATAAGGATTCAGAATCTGGCTCTGTGCCCATTATCAAGATGAGGTAATCCAGTGGTCACCAATTCCCTTAATGAGTGGAGCGGGAGAGGTAGCATTGACTAGATGGGGGTTATTGATCTATTTTTTAAATTATTATTGTTTGTAGCAGTGTCAGAGAATAGAATGTTATTTGAAGAGACATTTAACGAGTAGCGTTGAGTTTTCTGACACACAGAGGGATGAAGTTGAAGGTGATACAGTGGGTATGGGAGGCTGCTGCAAAAATGCACTGGTGTGTGACACTTTAAAAAAGATACTGCCTGTAAAATCAGTAACAACTGAGAACAACTTACAGCACACTTGCTGAATTCTGAAGGACTGTAGGACTATTGGGTCAGTTTATCTCCATCATTCCTCACCCTGATTATTCCTTCTTTTTTGAGGTCTATGGTCCCAAATTAGCGAGCTAATCATCATACAGAAGAGATGTGAGAGTCTACTCACAATCTGGTTGTGTGTAGGTCTCTGCATCTCCAGGTGAATGATACTTGTGCCCATGTCCATACATACTTTGCCTGTAAAGCAGCTCTGCAGCAGTGGGATCAGAACAGATTGCTGGCATTATGGCAGCAAGGATATTGTTGGGAGTAACTTGGCAACACTTGTAGGTGTTGTGACGCTGGCTCTTTGCTCAAGGGCAAGGACAGGGGAGGGGATGCTGGATACAAACCAGTGAGAGAAATGATGTCAGAAAAGTTCAGAAGATGAAAGTAGTGACAGTAAATAAGTCTGAAATTATTTTAGGTTTACATACTTTAAGTCCTCAGTGACTGAAAACACAGCCAAGAATTGCTTCACTAATATTCCTTCATAAATCTGCATAATAATCTCTCAGAGGGGCTTTGGTGAAATTACAAGTATTCATTTACTAAATTGGGTTCAGAGTCTGTATCATACGCCGTATGAATATTCAGTGCCATGAATTTATCCAAACTATATTGAAGTTAGCACGGTCCACAAGCTATCTCAAGTGACAGCCCAGACAGTAGGCATGGGCAGAAAGGACTTTCTTTTAAAAAATCAAAACTTATTTCCACTAGAATACATTAAAGGAATATTTAGCAGCTATGTCCCTAAGAATGGCAATAGTGCACATATGTATTTTTTTTCTGGTGGAATTTCTGATCTCTATATCTATGAAATTCAGAAACAAATATTTTCTTGCTAGAGAGGGACCACCAACATAATGTAAAGGAATTATGAGTTGATTTATCAAATGATACAATGATAACTGACAGCCAGATGCAAGAAAACTCTTAGACTGGGGGACTATTAGAAACCCTGAATATAAAATACAGTGGCCTTCATACAATGACCGGTCTTAGGTGACTGAGAAAACTTCCCAGAGAGTCAGAGGTTGTACTGTGAGCTTCAATAAATTGTAATCCTGCATAATTCTCCAGTGGTTTTGTACATTGTGAATCAAATTTTTTTTTTTTTTTTTAAAAAGCCTACCTAAAGAAAATCTGAGTCAGTGAGCATCTGCAGTGTACAGAGTATCCATTGGAGTGTGAAATGGATTGAATGCATGTTAGCCCTATTCTGAGAATTTGTCCATCATCATCATAATCACTCTTGGTTTGATCTTGTTTGGGTAACCCAAGACAGAAGTCCTTTCCTCCCAAGGTTGCTGGTTTGAACATAAGATGTTGCAGCTATTTTATAAAAAATAAAAAGAAGCAACTCACAACTTGGAGTTTTCAAAGCTATCTGTGGTGAATTGAGAGAGACCCAAGAAGTCACTCATGCTACATTGGAGAAGGTGGTGCACTTAAAAGGCAAATGTTCAGTGGGTGGTTTCTGGGGACCAAATGGCAGCAAGTGAAATGCAGAACAGAATGAGAACTCTGAGAAACTGCTCCAGTGGATAGTTTCTCGACTTCATATGTCAAATGGCATGGGAGATTCAGCCTATTTTCACAGAAGGCATCATTATCTGAGGTGGTGTCAGTGATCATTGCAGACAGATCTGTTGATTGTCTGTCTTTGCTATTTTTTTTTTCCTGCTTTCTAGCTTTTCTTTATTTTTACATCTCATGTGAGATTTTTCTAGCTATTATTTGTATTTTACCCAGTGTTTAAAGAGAGATTAATTCAATGTTCAGTTCACAAATCTACAGCAATTCTAGGGATTGTGCTTGTGTTCTTTGTAAGGTAAATTCTGATTGTGCCTCTCTCCCTTGGCATTTCTACTAGTTATTCTTAGCTCTTATTCATGGTATAATCTGTTTCTTCACCAAAGGTCCAATATTGAGACCAAATGGAGAGGTGTTTAGAGGGATTTTCATTCACTTCACATTCATTTAACTTCATTATTACAGAGTATTTAATCTTTAAATTGCTTGCTCTGTGGGTGAATGAAGGGCTTCAGATGCCGTGACTGCCTGTCCTGGCACCTTTTCTAGCAATAAATTCGTTTATATAAAGTAAAGGTATATACATAATGTGTTCACTTTCATATATTTTCTTATCTTTCTTGTGCTAGCAGAATGGAAAAATACCACAACAAGGGCTTCAAAAGTCAAGCTGATAAAACCCAAGGAAGTTGGTTCAAACTAAAAATTAAAAATGCACATAATGGCACCAAGGCCCTGTGTGATCTTAATGGATTTTGTAAATCATGCAAAGAAATTAATTTTTGAGAGGTCTGGGGAGAGTTCTAAGAATGAACAGTAAGAGGAGATGGGAAGGAGGATCAACCCAGGGTTGTGATACTGCACTGTTCAGTGGGATAACAGGGCACTGAAGAACAGTCACTGCCTCCTAGAGAGAATGAAATTGAGCCACTACCACCAAAGCTTCAGAGATTAAGTAGTCCCAAGGGAAAAAGCATTCCTTAGGAAAGAAAATTCACATGACTGATTTTACTCAAAAGTTTCGATCTCAAAGTGATGTCACTGGCATTGTGCTCATCTGTCATTGCACAAGGTCAGGAGAGACCTTTGAATTCAAGTTGTTTGTAAAGCAGCTAAACAGCTGCTTCCAGATGGAAATTTCAGCATCCAGGAGCTGTTTCAAAGAGGGACAAATCCGTGCTTCCTCAGCCTCTCCCCTCTCTCTTTCCTCCCTCTGCCTCTATTTTTAGTAGTTTGGTAAAGACAGGCAGTGTCTTGGAGAAAGCAATGAAGGAAACAGATGATCATTGTACTTCTCCACGAAGTATTTGGGTTTAACTATAATTTGAAAAGATTTCAGGCTTTCAGGTTCTTTCACTTGAACATCCTCCACCTAAGGCTTGGATCACTTTCTCAGGGGTTATATTCACTGGGTTAGCAATCAGAAAATCTTGATCAACAGAATTCCTTCACACTGGTTGCTCTCCATTCATACATAAATCCATGGTCTTTTGTCAAAGCAGCTTATGCCATATCATCATAAGGTATAAAACACGTTCTTGTATTCAACAAGCAGAAAGCATAATAATCATTTAGAGTCTACATTGTTACAGTACTCTGTTGCTTAGCGAGGACATTGATTATGCTCAGGAGAAGTTTGAGGAACAGCTTTCTTTAGTCTCAAATTTGCGACAGTTCCCCTTTGAGTTGGCAGTACATTAATGGAAATGGAAACTTGCCTCATTCTAAATGTCAGAATAATAGAGCACCAAAAACAATTCAGTCATGTCTTTCAAACCACGCACATATGGTTCAGCACCAAATGTCACTATTCTTCCCCACTTCCTTTCCATTTGTCACTATCTCTGTTGATTATCATTGTTTGGGTTAAAACTTTCAGGAAGGCTCAGTGCAAAGCTCACCTTGACAGTAACTAGAGATAATTGTGGCATATTCTATACTTGGGAAATGCCTGATGTAGACTTTCCAAATGCAATGAATTGGAGATGCTGGGTGGTGTTGCTGCTTATATACCCCAGAACAGTTAAATCTGACTGTTGCTTATCCTTGAGAATTTGTTTCCTTCAACTCGCTGACTTCTTCAGGGCAAGTTACACCATCAATATGAAGTGGAATGGAAGAATTACACTCTTGCCAAGTGCCCGAAAGCTGTAAAATAGCTAGCAAGTACTCAGCCATAAGATCAGTTTTGTAGAAATGTTTTTCTCTTTCTTGAATGCTAAGACTTTGAACACCATAATAACATTTTCCTTAAGAGTGTACATTCCTATGTCTCCTCTTTCTTAACATAATGCCCTTTTATGGCTTAAAATGGTCTCTCAGCTGGTCATTATTTTGCCTGTCGTGATACTGTTTATATGCTGGTTGTCATCCAGACTTTCAGATAGATACATTTACTGCCCTAAAAGATTTAAATCCTGTGGTAGGTGTAAATTAACAGCTAAGAGAGGCAAAAGGTGTGGGAAGGGAAGAAGACGGACAAAGCAGAGTTATAAATATAGCATGCAAAAACTATCTGAAGGGATTGGTAAGTCTTCAAAAATCAAATATTCCAGAGTTGCAAAATACCCCAAGTATGTGACCACATGATTGCATGTTATTTTCCCTTTTCCTTCCCAGAGGATGTTGGCCTCATTCAATGAGCAGAATGAGTGACAATTCACTTAGTGATTTTTCTGTGTCAATGTGCTGTAACTTGTGAAAATTCAGCCGATGGGAAGACTGACAGAGTATCATTCCCTGATTTTCTAGCCATGGCATGATATTGTGATGGGAGTGGGGAGAATGTGAAAGCCTTGTTCCTCCTGGAAGGAGCAGGCATCCCCAGGGATAGGGGCGAGTGGTTAGGGATGGACAGGGAAGGCACTGGGGTAGTCATCTTCCTTGCTGCAAAGGGACGTGAATGTGGCAATGGGGCCAGCAGCTTTACTTCTCTGCAGGAAAGGCAGAGGAAACATCCTGATTAATATTTGCACCGACACTGTTATGCCCACCATACTGCTGTACAGAGGGCCATTTGAGTGAAGTAAGCTGTAATTAATCAGTATGAACCCCTTTCCATTTCTATCCTTTAACATGAAGAACTTAGTGTAGCTGAGAAGTCAGGTCATTATTCTCAAGCTGAAATGTGGAAAGCAAGATTTTAGAAATATTTTAATCCTATATTCATGTTGCCATAGTCATCTGAACAGAGATTTTGTGTATGATCTAATAATGTTAATCCATTATTCCAAATGTGAATTTGTTCTATTTTAAAAATGCATGAGAAACTGGTTTCCCAACAGCAATTTCAAATGACTATTCACTTTAGTAAGCTGAAGTATTTTAATTTGTTCCTTTGTGTCAAAAACTAACAGAAGTGTAAATAAAATTGAGAACACAGAACTTCTCTCAGTTTTCAGTAGATAAGCATTCTTTTGTAATCTGAGACTTTCTTTGTACAAAGTCTTAAACATAATTTTCAGACATCCAAAGAACCTATTCCTTTAGCAATCCAAAAGCCTGTAGTAGAAATAAAATTAAAGTTGAAATACATGTTAGGTTCCTTAAAATTTACTTGGAGGTCTATTATGTTCTGGAGAGAAGGATGTCAGGAACTACATCATAAAACTTTTAATTTAAACAAAGCATCTTTCACCTTTCTAGGAAATAAATATCATTTGTACTTTAAAAAGTATTTTTAAAAGATGTTTCATGGTCACTGTATATCAGCACTTATTGCTGTGTAAATTAAAATAACTTATCAATTAATACAGATGTAATTTTATTGCCAAATGGAGAGAGGATGTATGAAAAGCCCTAATTAAAAGCATTGTCTACTCTGTTTTACACTAATGATTCTCTAAGAACCAATGTTATTTGTGAATTAGCTTAATCACAAAGGAATTATATATATGAAAATGGTATTCTAAATGCATGGAGGATAGACAGAAAAAGTGCCCAGAGTCATTTCTATATCTGATCAACTGGCTTGTCTAATCCATTTTACTGTGCATAGTTGGCCTGACATGACTTCAGATTAGTTTAATAGGGATTGAAGTGGCATGAAGTGTATAAATCTATGAATTTACAAGTACAAACATGTTTAGGAATTCATTTATCTTTAAGGGCAGGAGGAGAGGAGAAAGTTCAAAGTAAAATCTGGATACATTTGTAAACAGATAGTTCTATGGGAAATTTGGAAAACAACCAAAACTCATGCAATTTGAGTGGCAAATCCTGATCACTTTACTCAGTTTCTCTGTACTAAATCAATTACTAAAGCTAGACAAGAAAGATCCCAAGATCTGGTGCTTGGAAAATTGATGTGGAAGCTCTTAGGTAAACCTACAAGTCCCGTTGATTACTGCCCAAATAAAACCGGCCTCTGGCGTTCAGCTTTCTGAGCTGGCATGATCAGCACATAATGTCTTTGGAGCTAGAGCTGCCAAGAGAAAGGGATCAGAGACAGCCAAATTATGATATCACACCAATAAAACCTCATCATAGTGACATACATAAAACACTCTGTAAATTGCTTTTTGTAACTTTTAATTTATTAAGAGCTTTTGAACTATGTTTTCATTCTGTGACATGTTTTCATTTACCTCTCATATCCTTCATTAATTTGTTTCCTGTTTGAGAAATAATACCACATTTTTGGCAGTTTGAAACCGCTGTAAAAATATATCATACCCTACATGAAGTAGCTTGCCAGAGAATCAGGAGTGTGCGGTATTTTGAATTGCTAGGCTGAATTACAGTGAATTATTTGACTACTCAATTTGCCTAGTGTCAAGGTTGAGTCATGATATCTGCCTGTCATGCTGCTGTTTGCTCATTCCTAAGCCCAAATTCAGAACAGCTTCTGCAGCTGATGTTTTGGGCTTTGGAGAGTTTGGAGATGCTGGATTCGTGCTCTGAAGGGTGGTGCGTGTCCTGTTTGTGAGGCAGCTTGCAGTGTTAAATAAAGCAAGATCAGACACGGCTTTCCCCGCCAGTTCCGGGAATGGTAGGGATGTACCATCAGCAGACCTAGCTCAGGGTTCAAACATGGGCATCCTGCCCATGCATCCCAGTTGCTGTGTTTCTCTGCCATAAGATCATAAAGGTGACCCAGCCATTCTGGGAATGGGACCAAAGGCATAAATGGACAGAGTAAAGGATTAAAATAACTCAATACCACATCATGTAGTGCTGATCCCTCAGGTATCCGCCCATAAATCCATTCAAGAAGCATTTATGCTTCTCCTATAGCCTGCTCGGCGTATTTTTCCAGTTATGCCTGCACAAGCAACTGTTCAGCCATGAGCTGTAAAGTTTCTGAAGGAAGCCTGACACTCTCTCCCAAAGCTCCTCTTCACCCTCACCCCTCAAAACATCCTTGCCTAAACTGTTAACTGGCTTTATGGTCCATTACCTAAAAGGCACCTGTTTCAAAGCATTAGGTCTGTAACTTTGAAGAGCAAAGCAGTTAGATCTTGTTACAGGTAGGGTTTGCAACTATTGAAAATATATAGTACATATGGAACCCTACAGATACAATACCCTTTCACTTTGCCAATACCAATCTCTTTGTGTTACCTGCGATCAAAGTCAGAAAATTTCTTTTACTATTTTCAAGAAACTAAAATGACAAAGAAATGTGGTTGAAAGTAAGGAAATCAGTTGCAAAGGTAGCTGAAGTTTCCTTTTCTTTCCGATCTGCTGTGTAAAACATTGGTCAAGAAGGGAGTTACAATACTTTTGACGATGACCTTTCAAGGCCAGGCCGTTCAGGTGATATTAATATTTCTTGCCAGCTCCTGAGTTAAACCCCACAGGAGGGGAAGGGAGTGTTTGATTTGAGGGACACAGAATCCAAAGTGGCTTTTGGAATTGTCCATGGGAAGGGCTTAATCACACTTGGGGAAGATTTCCCACAGTTCATGTGTCAGACAGGGAGGAAAGATCTTATGAAAGCAACTGGGGCCAAAGGTTTTGTGATGAAAACTGGGGCAGAGAAGAAAAAGCTTATTTTTGTTTCCTTCTGAGATATGACTGGATTTTGACATGAAAAAATATCAGCTTCCTGCTGTGTAGGAAGCTCATACTGTGAGATCAAAGAATAGTGAGTGTCTAGCTGCTAGCTCACATAGATTTAAAAAGCTGGGTATTTGGAATTAAGAAAGTCAAACCCTGGAGCAAACAAGAAATGAATGAACACTCAACATTCAGTGCTACTCTACCTCAGAAAGCAAGCTGAAGACTCATTTTCCTACATTCAAGGGTGACCCTGGAGAACTCTGGAGTTTGTGCTTTTGCCATGGTAGGATCTATCCTGGGATGTGCTGAATGCCAGCTGAAATCCAGCTATGGCAGGAGTCACTAGAGGGTACTGTAATACATAGTATTATTTCTTCTGCATGAGTGACATTCATTCTTCTTGTCAAAACTGAGGCTTGTTGTCTCATTTTGGGTGGTAGAGGCTGATGTAAATAGAAATAATTTTATCATTAAGTCTGTCTTCAGCTGTCTGGCTAGACTCACTTTCCTGAGTGGCAGTCGGGCTATCAGAATGCCTGCATGCCGTTCACCAAATCTTCACTGGAGGACCAATGTAGTCATGGGAAATGGAACTGGAAGAAAACGTGTATTTTCCCAAACACTAGTTCCTCCTCTAAATAGAAACCAGCTTGCAGTACAGTGAAAGCTACTCAGCAAAAGCACCTTTGATCTCATGCACATTAGCAATGCTGTAGTGTGTGAGACATTGTGACCTATAGTGCAGATAGATGCTCAAGAATTAACCCCCTCAGGTCGTTGGTCACTTCCCGAGAAATAACTGGAATTCTTGGATGCTAAGGACTTTCCTATGCAGATGGGATGCAAAGCAGCTATTTCACACAGTGCTGTGCAATGCCATTCAGAGTTGAACCTTGTGGAGATGTCTCAACTTCTGGCCCAGATACCTCCTCATCTCTGAGTCCCTACGGGCATTGCCAGGTGTTCTGGGAAAGGGTGTGAAAAAAGAGGCAACTCTTTCTCCCTCTCTTTCCTGTTATTTTAGACTTCCAGTAAGGAGGAGATTTACACACAGCTCCTGGGAGAGTTTTATTGCTAGTGGTTAGTTGTACTGCATGAATATATTTTCTTTTCTGAGTGTCTTTCATATCTATAGATCTGTATATATATATATGTATTTCACTACCTTTAAATCTGCATTTTGTGAATTAATTATAATTCTGCTGCCAGAATGAATGATAAAAAGTGGTTATGTTTCTGTCTAGGAGGTTAGACACTCTGTTTCAGATATGGATAACAAATTCATGTTTGTGATTATTAACTCAGCCTAGATCATTTGAACTGTTATCAGATCCAACTGACATGATATAGCTGTAGATGCTACATACATGAACCCCGAAGCCTGAATCTGGGTCTCTTGTTCTCCCATTCTTTCTTTTCCATATATGCTGTCTTGACATTTCATCCTGTATAGATACTCATTTCTCATCTCATAGTTTGCAATATGGGGTCCTTTTTCAGTTGGAAATTGTTATCAGAATTATTTTTGTTTCCTACAGTAATTTTTTACTCAGTAGTCAGTGAGTACCTGCTAGTCCTAATATGGTTGTTCTAATTATTCATTATTTGTGCTGTGGGAATGATCACTGAAGTCATATAATTCTTTACTCTTAATATGACAAGTAAAATAGATACATAAGTAACTACATTTCTGATCTTTCCATTATTATATACACTTCTGGGGTGGGAATTTATGTTCAGTCAAACTCTTCTCCCCCCCCCCCAATATTCAGATCTTTCAAAATATTTCCAAATATTCTGTCAAATTACTTATATGCTCTTGTGGTCACAAGATTAGACTCTGAATTTGTCCTGTTGGGAATGAGTTCTAATCACAGTTATTAACTTGTATTTTATTTGAAACACTTGAAAACATCTCAACATTTAACTCATTTCAGAGAATTAAATGCAAACAATATTAATTGCAGCAATCAATAAAGTATTATTATTAAGCACAAATAACAGAGAAAACTGAGGCATAACATACTAAAATTGTTGAAAAATTTTCACAACAGTTCCTAGAAATAGCTGTCCCTTTTCTGAATCCTTCTTGTCACTGTGTGCTGGTGGAAGCTGCCATTTTACTTACAGTCCACGGAGAAAAACCAGATGTATTATGCAGGAGTGGGAGAAGGCAGAAGCCTATTCATGTGTGTAAGAAACAAGGGACTTCAAAAGGTGTAGCTCTGCTTTAAAAAGTGACTATGTAAAATGACAAGTTCTACCCCAGTTTTGCTGCTTGTGTGCATTCAGATTTACATTTGCTGACCTTAGTGACAAAAACAGTTTTACTCATCTTTAAACTTACTAACCCCGAGGAGCAATACAGACCACAAGGCTATGCCACTTCCCCTTCCTCCCCATTCACTATCAGTGGGGTAACTCCCCATACATCACTCTCAAGTACAGCTGGTCACACCTGTGCATACCCACAGATGGCAGGCAGGGTGCTCAAGGACAACTGAGAAAATAATCTGTCTCTTGGGCTCCTTGGTACCAGCAATAATGTGTAGGAGGGAAAAAATCCAGTTTGACTTCTGCATTTTAACTCGAGTTTGCCAGGCTAAGAGTTGAAAGAAAATTTGTTCTCTCTTTTTCTTTTTTTTTTTCTTTTTCCTTGTAAAATGAGCAGATTTGCTCCTTAAACTATAATCCTATATACAAGCTATATGAACCCCTCATTCCATCCCAATGTAACCCCTTTTCATTTTCCCATAGAGAAGTTTGCTGGGCTTCAGGGTAAATGGAGACGCTGAAAAGTGTCATGGGTGAGTCAACACTTTGAGCGCAATGGAGCTTTCAAATAAAACCTTCTGAAAAGCAGAAACAGAAGTATTACTCATCTCCTTTTTTTTTTCATGCTGCCAAACCTATTTCTCCTTCAAGATCACATTTTTTTTCTCATTTATAATCCTATTAGAAAAATGTATGGAAGTAATCTGTCATGTAAGGACAAATCTATTGTGTAATAGAAAATGCTTGCTATGCTGTTTATCTAGTTGTCTATCCATGGCTATATGTAAACAATAAAAAAACAGTGAGCTAAGCCCCCCTAAACGTGTCCTTATGGGGGGACTTTGTGATAGCCTAGAATGAGAAGACATACGACTCCCTGATTTCAGCATAGACAGTTCATTGCTCTTGCTCAATGAAGTAGCTCATTACTACTTCACAAGCCTCCTTCTTTGTGTAATTTAAGACATCTGATGGTTGCCCTAAATTGTATTAAAGGACCATGAAGCACCTCTGAGCTTTGCTGTGGGAGCTTCTACCATTGCCAAGGCATCCTCCTCCTCCTACTCCTCCTCCTGAGTCATTTTTTCTTCCCTGCTCCTGGGGAGTAAGAGGGCTCACTGTGTGAATGCTGTACTCCCAGACATACAAACTGAAAAATTTTATACATTCTTTAAAACTGGGTAAGTTTTGAAGCTGAGATGCTTTGCTGCCCTTTTCCCTCAGGAGATGAGGGGGTGGGTTTGTACTTGCAACCATCCTTCCAAATCTCAGACTCCCATATGGCTAATATTGCTGCTTGTTGTGGCATTGGCTACAGCCTTAGCTCAAACAGGCGTCACTGACTCATCTGCTACCCAATTGTTATGTGACACGGGCTTTCTCTTCTTGGTCGTTTCTTCTTTATTCCCGAGTCATTAATATTTGGACTATTGTATTTGTTACCTGGCAACTTTGAGGAGATGGGCCACAAATTTAACAACTGTAGGCTTTGTGTCTCTCACTATTAACAGTGTGCCTGTGGATTTAATGAGCAGATTGGCCATGTATGTCTTTAGGATATAAGCCACAAGGAAGTATGACTAACTTACATGTCAGCTGCTTCTTTATGACTCCTCTTCGTAAGTAGGAATTTTTTCCTAACAAATGAACACGATTTCTTGTAGAAGCAGCAGATATGCAGGATATTTGAATAGTGCAAAATATGATAAAGATGATAATATAACTTGAGAGAATATAAGGATAATCAGTTTTGACCGTCAGATTGCTGTCAAACTTGCCTTTTGTGGACAGTTGAAGTACCTAATGTCATCAGTATTTTGATTCAAAGAGACTAGGGTTATCACTTGTAACATGAAACAAAATCCCTGCAGATCTGAGCAAACAGGTCTTTTGGTAACTAATCACAGTAAGAACAACAAATATTCAGTCCATTTGCCGATTTTAAGATGAGAAGCACGTTGCTCATGCTTATTGGGCTATATTCTATTGTACACCTGAAATTTCTTACTCCTTCTTCAGGCAATTTAAATTCTTAAACTCATTACTTTCTTAACCGGATATAATTGAACTGAATATAACTAATACAGGGCAAGAAGTTATTCCCAGTTGGATCTGGATATGTAAATTGTCCTATTGTTAAGGCTAGACTCACCTCCTAGTCAATAGATAGGAAAAAAAATTGTTTTAGGTTATACACATCTGATGTACTTTAGGTGGCTGCTTTAGGATGAGAACAATAGTGCCCTAGACTCTCTTATCTATAGTGCCTAGTTGCCATTTGACTGACAAGGAGACAAGGGTAACTAGCTTGTCTATAGCTATGCAGATGAGTCCCTCTTCTTTTTATTCTAAATAGCATAATTAGTTGATGCTTGTTAGATGCTTTCAACCTGAAAATGCTGTGTATGGGCTTGTTCTACTCCTCCCCTATGAGGATGCATGCAAAATATGTATGGATTTAACAATGATTTGTTTTGAGGGAACAATTAAGAAAAAACATATGGGGTGTCCAATACTCTGGAAGAAGCTGAATTAAAGAAGTTTTAGAAAATTTTGTATATGCAATCTCCATATATGCATCGTCAACAGCTTATTACAGTTTTTCCATACCATGAGATCTAGGCTTTCTGCCAGAGCACTCTTTGGGTATGTTTAGTATGCAGCACCTGGAAGTACTTCCGAGATCACAGATCAAGTTGTGTATCCTGATGCCACCCTGACTTTGGGGGGTTAGATTTGGGTTTATACACTTCTCTGCTCCTTGTTTACTGGGGGAGGAAAACCAGGCACCTGAGGTGGGGAGAAGCCATGACAGTTTGTTTAGGGAAGGACTGGGCTCCAGGCAATTCTGACTGATACACATATCAAACAGTCTAGACAGGTGCCATGTTGCAAATGGTATTTAAGGAGTGCAGCAGGTCAACTTTTGCTCTTTACTTACCATTCTTTACTATAAGTTTAAATAATAGGGACTGAATTCAAACTGCCTCCTATTTTGCTGGCAGTGGGTTGTGGGGAGATTTTTTCACTAAACCATTTAGGCTAAACCCTCCCTTTGCTTCTCGTAGTACACACACGTGACATTATGTCACACAGGACAATAAATACAATTTAAATACATATTCCCTATGTTGTCCTGAGAGTGTAATTACCAGGTTTTGATTTTGCTTTCCATTTGGTAACTGAAGTGTGGGAATGGTCACTTATTCTCCCCTATTTGAGGCATAGTAGCAGCAAAAAGCAAGAGTTACTAGAAGCAGCAGCAGGAGAGTGAGCTTTCCTGGGATCAGAATGGATACGACTGAAAGCACTGGGAGCCTTTCTACTTATTTAAATGGAACTGTGCTAGTCTTTGAGGCAATAAAGGTACCTTGTGTCTCCCTTAATCACTTGCGTGCAAGACAACTGTAGTTGGAGGGAACTGGGTGCAACTTGCGTTCTCAGCTGGCAAGGATCATATAATGTTTGGAGGGACTCTCACAGGTTCTGGGGGGAAGAAAATTGCTCCAGATAGACTGTTGTCAAGACGTGATGGAATCTAGAATCACTTTGCCATTTAGATGTAGGATTCAAAATCCACGTCTTATTTCCTTGGCATTTCTTCATCTTCCTTTCTTTGCAGTCTTACTGAGTTAATTGCAGTTCTGGGGCCAGTGCCTAAAACTTTACAAAGGCTCTGTTGTTTTTGTCCACTGAGGCTTGGGATGCCTAAAAGAGTATCACTTTAAAAGGTATCTTTTGTTATGGCCAGTCCTGCAACTATGATGATGTTGCATGCAAAGCTGTGTGTTGACTCCATAAGCTGTAGGAGATATACAGTGAAATATTGCGTGCTGAAACAATTTTCCTAACTGTTCCTAAAGTGAGTCTCATTGCACAATAAGCAGAAAGTATCATGTTGCTTTTAAATTATGTGGCATCTTACTATAAAATGTTAAGCACCAAATCTCTGTATAGTACTATTAAGCTGAGTGCTACTAAAAAAAAATCTGTATGTATTCTATTGATGGCAGAACATGCAAGTAACAAACTCTACTGCCAGAATTCCTGATGGAAAAAGATATTTCTCGGTTATATACCTATTTGGCTCTTACTCTGAGGTAGCCACTATGTAATTTTATGTTATCTTTATGCAATATTTACCTCTGTGTTACTTATATATTAATATACTAATCCTCTGCCTCATGCTTTATTTATTCAGTACTTTTTTTATTCCTGATGGCTATTCCTAGAACTGAAAAATCAACGCTTAAAAACATCACATGCTTAACAGAGTTGGGTTTTGCTCTCATGATACAGTCTGGTCTACCAGAACCTAAGAAAAGCCATGAATCTTCCTTAGAATCACATGATGTATGAAATTAATGTAACCATATTCAGAGCCTACATGCTCTCACCACATCTGCACTACCTCTGGGACTTCTTTTTCCCCACAGAGGCAGGCATGGGGTGCTTGGCACTACTGCCCATGGACCCCGGGCTGTGGCTGCTGTGAACAGCACCTGGGGCAGGGAGCTCTTGCTTGTAGACCCCCACCCTGGCCTGGAGACCTGGAGGCCAACCTCAAGCCAGACCCTGAGAAGGCGGTTTGGAAAGCTTGCATTTGACAGAGAGTTGGACTAGATGACCTTTAGAGGTCACTTCCAGCCCAAACCATTCTATGACAGGGCTTGTTCCAGCAACTGGAGGCAAAGACGGGTATGACAAAGCTGAGGATTGGAGATGGGGTGTTGGACCTGGTACAGCTTTTTGCAAATTGTATATTTAAGACTTGCAACTATATTAAACCCAAGGGAGGAAGAGTACTGCCTGCCAGCTGCAAACCCCTATGAGATGCTTTTGCAGGAGTAAAGAAGCTGCATTTGCACATCTGCAGGCAGGAACAGACTTGATGTTTTGAAGGCTGAGGACTTTAAGGCATTGTGATATCTGTACCTTCCACCCAAGGCTGAACAAAGGGGTCCACAAATTGTCTGTATAGATCAGTAAGAAGCCAGCCAGAGTCAGGACAAATTTAAGCAGTGCTCTCTGGCACTTAATCATGAGCAGCCCAGGACAGTCTGGTCAATGATATTACGTGAGCTCAGATTTCTAGGCTGTCTATCATTTCTCATCCCTTATCAGGGATATGGGCCGTGGTATGTAGATTTTGACCTGGAAATGCACTGCATGTTCTGAAATACCACTCATACACACTGAAATGTTCTGTGATTACTAAACTTTGTGGATGCCAATGGAATTGCCATGTCATTGCAATCAAATTAAAGATAAGAGTCAGATAAGAGTCAGTCAAGTTTTATTATTAACCAGATTTTATGTTTTGCTTTGAGAGCAATAGATATTGATGTAAATAATCTTCTCTTTTGCCCATACGTGTTTTACACAGAGGGGTAGTTAGTTCCTTCCTTCCAGTAGCCACCTTCATGATATGTTAGGCTTCAAATGAAGCTACGAGTGGGCTGAGAGGCTAGTGAGATGGCAGGCAGGGAGAACAGCGTGACCAGGGACCACCATGAGGGGGGAACCTTCTTTAATGGGGTGGGAAACCAGAGGCTGATCCCAGACTTGAGCATGGCTGGCTGCTTTATGATAAACTGCTACTGCTCTTTTATTGAACCTAGTTTCAATAATATTCAATGATATTTTGTTTTTAATGAGAGTCTTGCAGGCTGTGGTTCATCCAGGCTCTGTCCTCTTTCCCTTAGTTTGTCTGGGCTACTCTTTCTTTTAGGTCTTTGAGTCAATTTAAAAAGAACTTCTTGGCACATTATCATTTGACAACCACTTCCAGAATATGCTTTAGCCCACCTTTGTCTACCAGCTGTCCTCACAGACATTTCAGGTACAGCGATTGATGTTTTGTTGTGAACATCAATGTCTATGTAAATTAAGCAATTAGACAACCATGATTTGCTGGGCCCTCATCTCTCTGTTCTATTTGCAGAGATATCTTCTCTTCGTGATTTGTATCTATGCTTGTTCTTCATGCTAATGCCATTTTCTGTTAATATATACAACTATTCAGATGATGAAGTGAAGCAATCACAAATATAACCTTTTTAATGCAATGCTGGTTGGTGTTTTTTTTAACCACAGGGAAGTGTACAGATGAAGGCATGCTGTCTAATGTAATTATGAAACAGAGAGCTGCTACATAATGTGTTAATGTTTCCCCCTTATTAAAAACTGACTTTAATTAAATGAACTCTTTACCGAAGAGAAGCAAATTGATTTTGTGATTCAGATACTGTCAATAAAATCATTATGACTGGTGAGATCAGATGTTAATTATTAAGAACAAATGTACATTTAACTGCAAGGCCATTAGTTGTCAACTACTGGACAATCAGAAGAGCAAGGTTTACTAAGAGATTAATTCACAAATTAACCCTTTCTCTGATAATTGTGTTACTATTATTTTTCTTACCATTATTATTATTGCTACTATGACATATGATGTAGTCAGGAAATAATTTATCAGGTCAGTCAAGTCACTGCTAGCAATACTAAAAACTGGGTTTCAGAGCTAACATCCTAAAGTGACGGTTTAATACATCCTCAATTTTATATAAAATAAACCCAAATATATAGGAAAATAATGCTTCCTTGCTGAACTAAACCCAGCTATTCTGTTTTTCCTACATGTGTATCAGTCAGTCAGACCTGTACTTGGGGAGAAAACAGTATAAGGTCACCAGTAAGAAAACTTGGCACTTCCTGAGATATGATCTTTGTTTTGGGGACATTGTCTGAAATATGTTAAAGAGACTTTGCTTCCAGCAAGGCCTAACCATTGAAAATAGGCACAGTAGCTGACAGCTGAAGACTTGCCTTTGAAGATTCCTCTAGAAGACTTTCTTATATATATTATTAATTATTAGAATTGGCTTATATAGTAAATGGCATTACATATATAAAATAAAAAAGAAGCAAATTTGCATTGTACTTCAGGATAGATATGACATAGCCTGCTGAAGGAAGCTTTACAATTTCTTAAGCTTCCATTTTAGTTTATTAGCTTAGGTCTGTCAAGGTTTTACATGTCTGTGTTTCTTGCTCTCCCACTTCAGAACTGCTCCTGTCTTAGCTACTGGCCGGGTAAACTCACACACAGGGCTGCCAAACACAGAGCTATGGTTACCACTCATCCTGCCAGACTTCATTAGTCGTCTTGTACATTTGTCTAGGAAAATATCTACCTAGCTGTTTTGATTTACTGCTGAAAGATGAATAGTTTCATTTTAAATCTGTAATATTTCATGATCTGTGTTCAGAAAAGATAGTAACTTTTTTTTTTCTTTTTCATTTGTTTGTTTTCTTTTAAGGACTCCTTTCTGGCTGTTGTCAGATACCCCTTCTGACTGATGTACAGACATCAGGATGAGCTTTTTATACTACATATAAGAGACATAGGTGTACTTCTTATATTAAGAAGCACTTAACACAAACTTTAGTACATTGTTTACATTGCTTGCAACAGTGCATAAGTCACAGAGAGTATCCAAAAGGGCTATCTTTTAGCATCAGAGGTGAAGGTTTGGTTTCTGACCAGCTGGTCAGCTGTCCTGCTCAGCAGGGAGCATCTGCAGAATGAAGATGAGTAGGTGGGTATAATGAAGCAAATCTACGAAAAATGCCACTAAAACTTGTTTGGTTTTGTTAGTAAGTAGCCATTTTAATTTGTTTCATCTAGAATCTAAAGATTCTCTCACATAGTTCAAGAAATTAAAAGAAAAAAATAGGAAAGGGTTCATCTGTAAAAGTTTGTAATTTAACATCATGGCTTCAAATATCAATCATGATGTGGAAATCTATGAAGTTTTATTTCTGTTTAGGCAGCTGGAATTTTGTGGGATAATTCAGGTTTCAGCATCCTGCTCATATTCTATTCTAAGCTGTTTCATACTAGATTTTTTTCCCTGTCAGTCCAGCTTAAAAGGCAATTGTTACAGGGCTTCTCAGAGCATTTCTACAGCACCTGATACACCCTCCCATTGATACACTTGAGCTGACCTTTGAAAGCGTTCAGTCACAGCAGAAACTGCAACAAGGAAACTGTATTAATAAAAATAGTTCTTTTATGCTAATTGATTCCAGACAGCACAACAGCTCCTACTGTGAATGAGAAGCAAGGAGCCCACTGTCAAACAGGAGTTTTAGAGTGGGAAGCAACAGTAGCTAAGTTAATCCAGGAAGCACAGGACAAAGAAAGGCAATCAGAATTCTGTGGGTTTATTTATTTATTTCCCACCCTCTACCTTCCAAGCTCTCCATGGGTGGCACACAATTACATAACTGCACTTTGAGCTGTACACTGCATGGTCCTCCCTCTCAGAAAGCTGGGATGTTTACACTGTTGCTGTGTTGTCCAAAGGCCTTGGAAGAAGTCACAGTGGCAGCTGATAATGCTCAGGGTGGGGAGACCCCCATGCCACTCACGCCTGCTGTGCATATTCCCCAGTTCACTTCCTTGAGAATACCAAGGAACCATCCCCTCGGTTGCTGGATAGCAAAGTCAAGCCTCACACTGGTGTGCTAGGAAATTCTTGCAATCGAGGGTATTGATGAACTTGTATGAAGAGATTAGAACAGGCTTTAGAAGCAGTAAATCTGTCCCACTATCCATTGATATTTATGGTGCGGAACAAGTCTTGCAACTCTTTCAAGGGCAAGCAAGACTTGCCTTAGGGGGAGCCACTTTGATGGCAAAGCAGCCAGAAAGTAATTTCAGTGCAAGGAGATGCCTTATGCAGCTCCCCTTTTTTGCAGGTCTAAGGTCAGACTTTGTTCCTCTGAAAGTGTGTGGAGTAGCTGACCAAGTGCTGTGATGCTCATAATTCACCGATGTTTTTAACACTATCTTCATTGTCTAGTTTTGCATCTGAGTCTTGTGTTTGTCTTACAGGAACTTTCCAGCAAATGATTTCGGTGGAAGGAGCTTTTGCCAGAATACTGAAAGCACAGGTGGGAAGTTCATTTTAAAATTCAGCTGTGTTGTTATTATTATTTTTTTTCTAGTTCTAAATCTTTAAGTCATTGCAATAAAGACAGAGAAGTAACCATTTTGGCCAGGAAAACCACATGTTTAGGTGATATTAACAACCACAATATGGTGGGTGCTGTGTATTTTTAGAAATCTTTTACGTATGTTTAAAGCTCTTCATATGTATATATGTACATAAAGTTTGTTCCAAAACTAATAGCATTTTACATAGTAGCTATAGTCAAGAAAAATATCTTGAAAACTCTGAAATTAAGAAAAATAAGGGAAATTCATGAAGGATCATCAGGGTTCAGAGCCAGACAGATCTTTCTGCAATGTGCTGTTTATGGCTTGTTGGGACTTTTTTGTTGGTTTATATTTTGTTAGATTTTTTTCTTCATGTCCCTTCCTTTTGAGTTTCAGTTAATGACTGCATTCCCAAGGGAGCTGAGAACCGTTTTGTTTTCCAGTTAACACTTTTTACCAATGGTCCTAGCCCAGTACTTAGATCCCACTCCAAAGTAGTTTTTCTGTTGTTTATTTTGCAGGTACGAGTGGGCAGTTCTAAACTGCTGGTATATTTGTTGTTTCATAACTTTGATTTCAGGTAAAAATTTACCTCCTGCAGTTTAGAGCACGATTGAATTATGCGCTTCCATAACTAGGTTTCAAGTGACCATTGACACATCTGGACCCCATATTTTTGAAAAGGATAAGGCAACTCTCAAGCTCAAAAATCCAATATTAAGTCTTTACATCTGTGACTGAACACAGGGCATGTTCCTCACTTAGCTTCATCGGGAATTACATTTTTATAAATACCATGTATCTTTACAGAAGTAGAAGGATGGACTCCATGGCTTAAATTGTAACCCAAATACTAAATCATGCCTAAAGATGTAGCTCATTAATATTTTTCACCTGAAGCTTCCTCACTCCAGTCTGAGATACTACCTTGTCATTCCTCTCCAGATCCTTGTCCCTGCACAATTTAGGCCACGTTTAAGCTTAACCGAGCTTGTAGTTTGAGAAAACAGGTTGAAGAGAGGAGGAAATGCTCAAGCTTCACAATCTCCTGGTGATAAAGGTAGGAGCAACCTGAAATAGCACAACTCACTGTGTGCTGCTTTGTCATGTTGGCTTGCTCTCCTTGGCCTCATCTGAGGAACACAACTGTGGTACAGTAATAGTAGCTGGCTCTTGCGGTGGAGGTCAGCCTTCAGATAATGCCTTTCACATTGCAAAAACATGGGGTCAGCTTTTAAAGGCATTTAAGCATGCCAAGGTTTGGACAGGCAGAAATGAGATTTAAAAAATTCATAGCTACCTCATTTAGGTATTTAGAAGCTTTTGAAAAGTCAGTGGACTATGGTCTGCCTACCCAAATACACCTTAAAAGTCAGGTCCTTAGGGCAAGACAGACTACTGTTTGCAAACAATTGGTTTCTCAAATGCTATTTTTTTCCTCCCACTTGTAAGTTATCCAGAAATATGGCTCTCTTTAACAGCAGCAGCAGCAAAAAAAAAAAAGTAATAAAATTATTTAAAATAGGTTGGCAAGCAGATTTGTGGATACTTTTGAGCTATGAATTGCCATTTGTCAGCTGTTTGTAGTAAATATTTAGTTGACTCTTTGATGTAGGGTTGGTGTTTGGCTTCCTAAATCACAAGTTCTGCATTATTTTCCTGGAATGGATGATGTAACTTTATAAATTACTTCTGTTTCTTTCCATAATGAATTTTCAACATATAATACATTGTGTTTATTTTGTTTAAAAGGACTTCAGTAAGTGAGGCTTAAATGAGCTGCTTGGGATGAGTTGTACAGACAGCAATTAGTTGTTTAAATACTAGTAAAAACTCATTAGCAAAGGTATGGGGACAAAGTGATTTTAAACCTTTTTTCTTTCTTTTGCTAAAGGTTTTTAATTTTGTGGTTTATGACTACCTTTATCAGCCCTTTACAAACATTAACTAATTTGTCTCCAGAGACTGCTGAGAACCCAGTAAGCCTGGTGTTCGTCATCCAGCTTTATAGTGGGAAACACCTGGACAAAGACACACTAAGGTCCTACACCAAGGGAACAGCAGGGACAGGTCGAGCCTGTGGTGACTAGTGCCATAGCTGCTGTACCAGGTCAGGTTGCTGTGCTCTCACGTGGTGCATGATGTGCTGCTGGTAGGTCTCTAACATACAGTCATGTAGAAATGTTCTGCTGAGCAGCTTTAAATTTTCTTCTCAGTGTGTGAACTTCCCACATTTTTGGAAACTGGTCAGAAGACAGTAATTCTCTTCCCTGAATAAGAAAGATATTTTATTATTTTTTAAAATAGTCTTTTAGCAGATCAGAAAACATAACCTCTTTTTACGTTGCACGTAGAGAAGATAAATCATTTGATGCCTTAATTTATAAGCACCCATTATATTCCAGCTTCATTGCCAGTATCTATTTACACATTTCCCACAGAGAAATTAAAATAGAAGAACATATTGTTCCCCAGACTTGTTGATTGACTTACTGATTTATGAGCTTGGTTTCTGAGACTCAACCAGAGCCTTTCCCATTGCACCACACTAAGAGTCATGAAAATAATGGGACAGAAACACCACATGGCTAAGCCATGCATGCTTTCTGTTTAAGCAACATCAGGCTGACCTTGAAATATTCGAATCTCCAAACCTTGAAATGTCCAACCAACTGCACAGGAAATAGTTGTTCTACAGCAATGAGGACACAGAAGAAGCCCGGTGTTAAGAACCATCCATTTATTTTTCTTTCAGCACTAAGTTAACTTAAGCATATTACGTACAGCATTGACAAAATCTGTGCTGACACTGAATGTTTTGAATTTATATTTCATGGTAATCTCCAGGTCCTACTCTGCTTTCAGACACGTTGGAGAAAATGTACAGTTGATATTCTGCTCAATCCATCCTGTTTCCTCTGCCTATAGCATGAACACCACTACAGGCCATGTCTTGTCTTTTGTTTTGTTTTTTTTTTCTTCTTTTTTTTTAGTACTTAGCAGTGTGTACTTTTACTATATAGGTTTTCCTGCAGGTAGTGCCTGTTTATTTTTAGCATAGCTAATGGTGTGCTTGCTTACAACATAACAGCCCTGCCCTCTGAATAAGGGGAATGACTCACATTCATTAAAATGAATCTGGATACATTTGGCTACTCGTACAAAACAGAGGTGCATAGTATGGGGGAATTAGAGGACACAGAATTCATTAATCCATGAGTTGGCGGTGATGCCAAGCAGAGACAGGCATAAATGTCTCATGTGTCTTGATGACAAAGTGATTGCTTTGGGGGAAAAAGAAGTATTCACAAATTCCAGGCTTCTTCTAAGTCTTGGAGGTGGATGTTCCACAGGTTGAAAAGAAAAATGGATTGTGAAAATCAAGAAGCACATTCATGTGACATCTTTGTGTACTTAATTTAATTTTGAATTTGGTAATCCTCTGGACTATTTTGATTTAGTAATTTATTTCCTTTAGAATGACTTTTGCCTAGCAAATTTTGTACTGGTGAACAGACAGAAGAAAATCCATTGTATGAGTAGCAGCAAGAGGTGACATTAGCTTCATGCTCCATGGTGATTTTGATGGTGTGTGGGCTGTGTGCAAGTTAGCCTCTTCTGTTTAAAATAATGGTGTGGTTTAGAATAAATGTGTACAAATACCTGCTGATGTTGGTGCGCGAGGAAAGGACAGAGTGAGTTCTCTATGTAACCTTTATGGAAGAAAAACACAGCTCTTGACACAGCATTTCTTTTGGGACCAACCACCCACTGACTTCAAGAGGACTTTGCAGTGTGCAAGGGAGATCAAAGTGGTCCAGCGTATTGAAACTGGGATGCTTTCCGTAACGCCAGTCCTTCAAGGTTGTGTTAGTGTAGGAGAGGGTCATCTCTTCACGCTGGTGGTTGTATGACATCTACTGAAACAGAACATTTGCCTCGGTTAACTTTTATGCCAAACACATGGTGTTTTATAAAGACAACTCACATGTGTAGCACCCTCATGTCCTCCAGTAGCTATGACAATATGTTCAGTGTTCATATATTTTAATGCAAAATAATACATAATCACAAATAATTGGCATGTACAAATAAGCAGCATGGTTTATGTGGTGTCTGATAGACGTATTACTGAAGTAAATTGACTGGGTTTCCTCAAGTCTTTTCTGAGGTAAGTGAAAGCTGACATTGACAGAGGGTTGAAGTTAGACAACTAAACCTGCGTTGATGCCTCAAAGAGCATTCCTCTATTCAAAAGTTCTGAGTCCCTGCAGTTTCTAATACATACAGTATTATGCCATACAGTAAGTCAACGATACAGAAGAAAAAGGTCGGGGTGGGGAAGCCCTCATGCCCAGATCTGAGTCATCCATTTCCATCAAGAAATTACCATGTGCCACAATAATTATAACTCAAGAGCAGGATACTTCACAGATCCCACCACTTTCTTTTCAGACTTCACTGCTGCCATCTCAGACCTGCTACAAGGGTCACAAGCATAGTCACGAAGCATTCAAGTACTTTGTGGAAGAAATGTTCCAGCCTGAGATTTTGAGATGTAGTAAGAGCTCTGGGAATCTCCATATGACCTTTGTGTCCCAATGCATCTGCAGATACAGCCTTGATGGGGTGGTTATGCAGGAGGATGACATCCATTATGGACAAAATTCACCCCTGCTCTTCTGTACTTCACTGCACTACAGAGAAATGCAAAGCTGAGGAAGAACAGTCTGAGTCTGATCTATGTAGCTGCATGGTGACACTGGTGGCAAACTCTGAGATGTTGAAATCAATTCTGCCGTGGATAACACTGGACCTAACTCTTGCAGCTTTCCTATCATGGTCCAAGATTTTACTCTGCTTCTAACAGCCAAGCCAGGGTGCTTCTGGCCTAACAAATACATAGGCAGTGACATATAGCTCAGCATCTTCAAAGTCTCCTTTATCCTGAAGGATGATTGTTTTCATTATTTTAAATTATGTAATAATGCCAAGACACTGCAGTAATGGATCCCCTAAAACACACACATGGTAATAATGATTCCCCTTTTATTATGTCTCTCTAGGATGCTTAAACTAATAATCTCTGGAAAGCTTTCCCTGCACCAGATGCAGTGAGCGAATGGCTTTATTGTTATTCCCCACACTACCAGCATCTAATCCATGAAGCCAGGAAAGACTGTCCAGAGAAGCAGCAAATCAGCATTGATCACTGAGGGACTAATTTCCAACAGAGTGGATAAATCCTCCCTATCTCTCCTAATGTTCTTCCTGGCCCAAGGCACCCTGACAAACCACTGGCCTCCCTCCAACCTGCTGTGAAAGGAAGTCAGAATCAGAGTGAGATGATTCAAGGGAATAGTTTCATCCATTGCACCCAGACTGCTTAATTTTTTTTTAAATCCCAACACCAGCTCCCACTGCCAGATCTGTCTTGCTGAGATATACATGAGCTGAAGTCAAGTCTGATTATGTGTCAAGGACAATAGCAAATCTGTTTCAACTGAAACTGTGAAATACCAGGTGCTGGCTGGGAGTGGGGTTAGGCCCATATTCCCCTTCCCAATGCACTCGCATCAGGAGCGGGTCTCTCTGTTTTGGCATCAAGCCTCGGTGGAAGACACGATGCCCCATGCCAAGAGTTAGCATGGGAAAGAGGAGCCTTACAGACCAATTGGCTTCCAAAATATGAGCAGGTGATGGCTACAACTTGAGTAAACATTGCACCTGTTCTTCCAGCTCTGTCTGCAAGGACTGGATGAGTGCTGGATGCTCAGGAAATAGGTGAGGATTCCTGGTGTGGGAAGAAGCTCTCTGTGACATGGCTGGAACGGGTACTGCAGAGCAGTGTGGCCACTGGCTCTTTAAATGCGTGCAGCAGCACTACACACAGAAAGACAATGTAAGGGATAGTTTTTCCAAGGAGTCCACTTCTCCATTTTGTCCTTAGCATCCTTACACGTGATTTGCAAGCTAAGGTTTTCCAGGGAATGACATGCTAGAACCCCTTAGTCTTGGTTTCATATGCAAAGATGATTTTTTTTTGTAACAAGACAAAATGCCTTTTATTAAGTGTTACAGCAGGAGCTGCCTTTCAGCTCTAACTCACTCCATTTTCATACATTCATGACATTTTTTGGTAAGACTGTGTTTGACCCTTCTACCATTCCTAACTCTTAGCAAACCCACTACATAATAGAATAAAATAGATTGAGATGATATTTTCTATAAAAAACATTTTGAGTGAGGAATTTGGATAAAAGTGCACCCTTTATAAGGCACATCACCATTGGGATCTTTCTTATTGAGAAAATGCCATTTACATTATGATGGTCTGAGGTTTCCCACCTAAATAATGGAAGCATGGGGGAAAAAGAAAATCACAGGAATGAGAAACACAAGAGTGCCAGAACCTTTTAAAATTACTCTGGTATATGTTAAAGAATATGGTTAGCCTTTTAATACTGAAACTGGGGGCTTTGAAAAAATCTCAGCACCTGCCTCCTGGAAGTTAACAGCTTCAACCAAGCTAATTTAGGCACTCACAGAGGAGCCTTCTTAAGAGAAATGTTTGGCTTGGATGCACCACAGACTCTCAGGCCAGTTGCTCCCATTATGCCTAAAAGCATGGATGTGTTTTCCTCCTCCCACAGGGACACTGACATTGCTGAAAATATTTGTTTAGCCCAGTTGCTGATGATAATTTTTCGCTGTCTAACCTCTGTGGACCAGTAGGTCTGTTTCGTAATTAACAGTTGTTGCTCTTTCAGACTCAGAATTAGTAAGGGATAATTGGGGAAATGTGTTAAACTGGCCTATTACATCGAGTCTGTTAGGACTGATGTATTATGACTTTACACTTCTGTTTTCCCCGGGATGCTCCTAGCTGCGAGTTTGAGCTCCAGAGGGCTCTGCTGATCGTCTGACACCCGGCAATGGATTTCGCCCATCCTGGACAGCAAGGCAGGGTGCTGTTTTTGTTTGCAGCCAATTCCCTGAAACAATAGCCCATCCCTTGTTAGCGGGGAGGGCAGCTCATGTACGAACAGGACGGCACGACAGCGAGAGGCCAAAGGGACAGCCTGCTCTCTATAAGTTCATTGGGGGTGGTAAACACAAGAGAGGGAGAGAAGCTATTTAAGCTACAGAACAATGTTGGCACAAGAACAAATGGGTCCGAATTGGCCATGAATAAATGTAAGCTGGAAATTAGAAGAATATTTCTAACCCTCAGCACAGTGAGGCTTGGGAACAGCCTTCCCATTGGTGGCAAGCAAACTAACTGGGTTTAAGATGGAACTTGATAAATTTATGAAAAGGATTATATGTTGTGGTTGCCTAAGACAGCAGGGGACTGGACACAATGACGCAAGATGCCTTTTCCAAGCCTATGTTCTGCACAGCGAAAACAACAATTGCTCTTTCATATATGTGTTTTTCAGGGCCTTCTTCTCCAGTCTAGGAGAAGCACTTCTATTCATAGCTGTGTTGAAGGAATTGAGGTTCAAACATCGACAGAACCTAGCAGCTTTCTTATGCCAAACATCAGTACTATGGTGTGACTGTGCTGGAACTCATTCTGGGAATGAAACGCAGCCTTGTCTTTATTTATATATATTTGTATATATATATAACACAAAATATTATTTGTTGCAACTGGAAAATGACAGAGCCTTAATTCTTACAGTGCTCTTACTGATGCAGATACTGCTACACAAATTTGGCACAACTTGTCATTTCTCATCAAGAAAAACCTAAGACTAAAATAATAAGGAAATTCTCAGTCAGGGTGAAGGTGCATTGGCAAAACTGTTCTGGGCAGTTTAAAGAGCTTATCCCACACTGTATACCTGGAGGATGTGACAAAAGTAGTTGTTCGGGCTCGTAAATTGAAATGATTGAATAGCAATGCTAAAGATTTCTGTAATGACCAACTGAAATTTAAGAGCAATATTTAACATTAGGATTTCTGTATAACAAGTATAAGACAAGTTCATCATAATGGTTTTGCAGTCAGAAACAGTGGTGATATCATTCCAATATCTATTATTTTGTTTCAGGAAATACAGTTATCACATTGCTATCCTGAGCCTGTGACTTAGCACAAAGGCAAAGACATTTCCTTAATCCTGTCAGACTTCCTCCAAATTATGGCTATGTTCAATATGGTCAAAGTCACATTACCTGCATGTCAGGAATCGTGTAACATCGCATTCCTATAAACACTTGGGCTGTTTGGATAGAGCTTCAGTTCACAAAGAAGGAAGATGATTGCTCCTCAGAGGAACTTCCAATTATACATTGGTTATTGCCTGAACAAGCTTCTTACAATGCCAAAAAAGCCACTTCAGCCTCTTTAGTCCAGACCTGTACTGCACTCTTACAGCATTCAGCCCGTGTGGTTGATGTGTTTTTTACAGCAGGATAGCTTGCCTGCCTCAGCATCCTGCTCTGGCCAAGAATGGGAAAATATTTTTGACAATAGCAGAGGTCTCGCTCTTTCTGGTGACTTCCCCTGTGGGTAATGCAATAGAGCAAATCCGTATCACAGATGGTACCTTATTAAACCACTTCAGAAATGTGAAATGGTTGTGTATTATAGTTATCCATCAGCCTCTCGTTGAGCTGTGTTTCATGTCAGCTGCTTAGCTGGTACTTGTGGTCTCTGCTTTGGAACACCTATAAAAGCTTCATGAAAAAAACTGTAAGGTGGTTGGTCTTACTCCTCTGTCTGCTAGTTGTGCCATTCATATATTAGGAGTAATTATATTTATCTCCTTTGTAAAGCACTTTGAGATACAGCAAATGAAAAGCAGCAAATAAAAGAGGTTATGATTAGTTTTTACTTTTTGTTATAAATACAACTGGTTGTTTCAGAGTTGCATTAACTTGAATCTGGAGTTCTATAAAACTTTATTAAATCAAGTAGGCAAGTAATCATTTTACAAACACTATCTTCTACAAGTCTATGCTCTCTCTTTACACAGATGAATTCCAGATGCTTCTCCCAAAGAGCTACATTGTGCGTTATCTCACAGAACCTGGTGTTCCAAATGCCAAGGAAAAAATGTCTTCCAAGCATTAAGGGCCAAGAAAGTAAAGCTATTTAGTTGGATAGTGGCAGTCTTTATGGACCAGTTCCAAAGGAAGTGTCTCAGAAGTAATGGACAAGCACCAGACCTCTGAGCCATTTTTTGTCTGGAAAACCAGCCATAAGCAGCAGTGATGTTAGGCAGAGAAAAAATGTTCAAATGTTACAAGTTAGTTTGTGCATTAGAAAATAATTCACTGAATAATCATCCTATTAAGAATGCGGATTTTACACCAGGAATGAATATAAGTTGCCATATATGTAGTATTTCAGTATAAGTAGTAGGTGTGTATGACTAATTTCCATACCAGAGTGCAAAGTATTCTCTCATCATGTTTGGAAACAATCATTTAAAAGCCCTGGGCATTAACAAAACCTTTCTGATTGGCTCAGCAGTGCTGTGTCTCGTTTCCTTGCTGCAAGGTAGGTATGTAGATCAGTGCATTTCAGAACACTTTTTTCTATGAAGTCAGCGCTACTGTATTTATATTTGGCTGGGTTTCTGTTTGCAAGCTGCCTACAGTTGTGGTGTCCATCAGTAAATAAGACACAGGCCACAAAAATGTCAGAAATTGTGTGATGAGAATGAGATTACTGGTTTCAGTAAGATGATGCACTTTCTTACCAGCTGGCACTAGTGCCTTCGTCAGCTTTTGCACCATTAGGAAAAAACCTACTGACGCAGTAGGAGTATGGGATTTACCCTAACAGATTGGCTCAGTGATGCATGAAGTGGAGGATGGACACTTTGGTGGAGATGCAGTATTACCCTCATTATTTAGAAGAAGATGAGGGTTGATCCTGCTTTTATTGGAGTCAAAGGTGAAATGCCATGCGACAGCTAAACTATAATTCACCCTGTGAACTGCACGATGCCAGAGTGGGATCGGAGAAGTGTTGTAAAATCATCCTGCTATTTTTTTAAAAAATCTAGAGATAGTATTTAACTCTCTGACCTCCAGCAGCAATAAATTGTAGAGGCAGGACGAGGAAGTGAATGTATTTTGGTTGCTACATTTCAATTTGATGACATTGTCAGATTTCCATGGTTATGGCAGAAGGCTTAAAAGCAGAATGTGCATCCATTTACAAACAAGGGACCTGTGTGAAGTGCTGTTCCTTGCATGCTGGCTGCAAAACCTCTTTTGCACATTTAAAGCAAATTAATTTCTACACAGTTTAGGATTGTATCCTGATGGAAGGAAAAGATGAAATCAATGTGATATACAGGACAAGCTTTATCAGCTTTTGGAATTTATATGACATTAGCAAGCAGTCAGCAGCCAGAGGCTTTTGCCCTTAAATGCCATTTTATGCCATCTATGGCTCACAGAATGTATTAAACTGGTTTAATAAGGTGAATTTGGTATTATACAAAAGGTTCTTTAAATATTTTCCTTTATTCATCAACATCCTGTATTTATTAGTAAGGACATTGCCTGGTGACAGGTCCCAGCTGCAGATTTCTTGAGGTGATACTGTTGCTTGTTTTCAAATCAGCAAGTGAACAGACAAGAGAACAAATGCTTTCCCTTTACTTTCAACTCTGTTACACACCCCACCACCCTCACCCCCTCCGGATTTCACAGTAGCATCATTTCTATCTGTGTGTCTGCAAAGCAGAAGCAACATACTTTTTAATACAGCTTAACAGTTGTCATTTGGCTGATAATTTGCATTCTTAATGTTTCGACTTGCCATCATCATCATTGAGCTGGCCCTTTACAATCCTAGGGCACTGATGTGATTTCAAGTATTTAACCTCTTGGATCAAGGGAACCGAAGCTCTGAATTTAAAACAGGAAAAAGAAGCTTTGCTAAGATTAAGTAGAATGGGGGTGTATGCTACGAAAGTATTTGTATTAAGTGCTAGTTTCCTCCCATTAAAGAGGCACGCTGGGAATGGCTTTCTCAACTGGAAGTATTGTTATGTGTATGTAGCACACATCCCCAGGGAGAGATGCTACGTATGATTTACTTCTAGTTTTACAGTTAGATTTGCTCAACATAGATTGGGAAGCTGCTTCCAGCCTCAGAGCCACAGAATGGCAGGGAAACGCAGGGGATGGAGCAGGATCTGATTCTGGGATCCCTCGTCACTGCCTCTGACTACATGGTATCCTATACATTTCATACAGCTGAGATAGAGTGTCTCCTTCCCAAAATAGATCACAGTTGCAGACTATTGTTACGTTTAGGAATGTTTTTTATGATCTTCCTATTTAAGATAAAATATTATGTTTGAGATAGAGGATATGGTTACATACCAGTAAGGTACCTATG
>JANIJG010023861.1:70282-87903 GCA_024611175.1 Megaceryle torquata | reverse complement strand
AAAACACTCTACATTGGCAGTAGATGAAATGTTAGGTGGTTTTGGTTGCATTTTTTTAAGTTGTGGATTGGAAAGACATTTAAGCAGCATCCTAACGGAGACCCATGAATCACTTTATCGCTGTGATAAAGCCTAATGCCAGCTGACACTTCTGCCAAGGTTAAACACAGGGCGGAGGGAGTCACCTCACCTGTCCCCACAGTGCCTGTTACATAAAGGCTCTGTCTACCCTCCCAAGCAGTTTGGCATTTCTCCCTCACAGAGAGTGACAGGTCCTGAGCCAGGTGATGGCGCAGGCGGCAGTGCATCCAGTGCTGGGGAGGATCGTGCTGCAGCTGCATGTTCAAACCAGAAAACAGGTACTACAGGAGTGCGAGGGCAGCGGGCACAGGGCTCTGCCTCTGCTGAGGAAGCCACTTGTAGAAGGTGGAAAAATTTCCAAATAAATCTTTTATCACCAACGGGATTTCCCAACGTCATACAAATGTTTGAAAGTCACCTTGAGAAACCTAGAGTGCCGCAGGACGCAGATGTTCCTGAGGGAGAGCTTTCCTTTGATGAAGTTGCCTGCTCACTGTCGGTATTTTCCCTGGGAGGCAATTTCTCCAGACTCCCTGTCTAGCCCCTGGCTCTTGGCAGGGGTGGAAGTGTTGAGTTCAGTTTTTTTGAAGCTGAATGTTACTAATTATTCCCCAAGTGAAGTACAGCCACAGGTACCATCTATCTTCTCTGTTTCTAACTACTCTACAAGACCCAGAAGGCCTGAAGAAAAGTTTCGATAACCTACTTCAATAATGGCTCTAAAAGTATTTATTAATACTCAAATCACACATTTCAGCTTGAGTTATTCTTTTAAGCTTCAAAGATTTTTGAGAAACCCCTCACTCACCTACATGTCAGACCTCCTAAATGTGACTCCCACTCTTTTTATAAAGAGTGGAAAGGAGCAGAGAAAACCAGACTGATTTTACCTGCAGGAGTCTTTGAATGGTCTGTCCCATGGCAGCTTCCAGCAAAGACCCCAGAAAGTCTGTGGTCACTGAGGGCCTGTATTTGCTGCTGCTTCTCTCAGCTGAAAGTCTCATCTGCCTAGTGTGAGATTTCATATGTACTAATCCAACAACCTCTACTATAGTTTGCTTAAGCATTGACTGTAGATAAAGTGTGGGGGGTTTGGGGTTTTGGTTTTGGTTTGGTTTTTTTTTTTTTTTTTTAATTTATACTGCATTATTCAAATACATTAACTAGCCCAATTCAAAACTTGTCTTATCCCAGTATGGAAAAGAACAAGAAGTTTCAGTGAGTTATTTGACATCATTCATTAAAATGGTGGAAATATGCATCAGCCTGAGTTCTCCAGTTCTGCACTTCTCCTCATCACTAGACTTAGGTGGATTTCAGCCTGGACATGGTCCTCACTCTATGTCTCCTTCTGACTTCACAGTCCAGAAGTAGCTATTAACAAGCAAACAAGCAGAGCATTAGCCCTCAGTATGCTTTTCCAGAAAAACACCAGTGTCATCTCTGCCACAGGAATTTCACAAATAATAAGAAGCCTTCAAAAAGTCTAATTTTTGACAAACTGATGTTAAGTCACAGCAGAGAGGAAATTGAATGTAATTTCAACATCATTTGCTCTGAGCTACTTTTACAAAACTTAACCTGAAATATTTGGAGTGTTTTCTGAATTTTCTCTTGCTGTCCTCATGTACAAGGATATCCAAAGGCTGGTTTCATGGCCTCTTTGCAGATGTTGCTAACATCCAAAGAAGAGCCATCACGCACTGTAGTGGTGGGATAAAGATCTGGTTTCTCCTAGAATAACAACTATCAGACAGACTGCAGACTATCCATAAGGCCAGTCCTGTTGGCCAGAGCTGATCTGGTCAGGATTTAAGATGATGGACTCACGGTCTCAATAATTCTGGTCATGTCTGGCTGCTGGTGACAGCAAGCTACCTCTGTGATTAGTTACACTCACATAATGTAGTGTCTAATTGCTAGTCCCAGACCTCCTTTGCATCTCTGACGGCTTGTTTTGACTCTTAATGCTTCATAAATTATTTTCCCTCTAAGATCATGGAGCAGAGCAAGAGATGGAGGGAGAAGTCCCAGAGAGGGTGACATGATCACTATCTCTGCAGACTGAGCTTTAATAGAGCTGAACAGTTACAAATATTAATTTTTTTTTGAGAGTCCCCACCATCAACAAAGGAAAAAATATTATTCATGAACATCAATATTCTAAAATAAAGGGAGATAATAAAATAGCTGACAAGATGGTAAAAGACTATTGGCCTTTTTGATGGATCACCAGGAACTTGCTGAAATGCCAATTGACAAACATTATATAAAATATAAAATCATCAAATAAGCGAAGAGCCACTTGAGAATCTATAACACTGAAATCAGCAGAAAAGATCTATTGACCTAAGTGGAAGGAAAACCTGGCCATCAAACAGCAGCTTGCCACAATCATAATATAAAACCTAACCATGGAACCACAAGGCCCCTTACATTGTATTTGCTCCTGTATTTCTACCCACAAATGTGACAACAGAATAGTTTCTATTCCTAAAGCAGTCCTCGTTGACTATGACATAATTATTATCCTTCAGCACCCCCATCCCACCCTGCCTTTTTATGACTAGAAATTAGGGACTGCGGGCTCTTTTAAGCAGATGATGGGTAACTGTTCATTGATTTCAGTTTTGGAGTTGCAACAGAGTCAAGATAGATCTCTCAGAAGGGGGATGAGTCACTATGGGACAAGCACAAGGCTTTAGAAAGCAACCTCTGGATGCTGTGCATTAGTGCATGGGCTCAGGAAAAGGTGAAAATCACAGCACAGCATGCAGCGAGGATGGGCTGAGGACACTCAGATAAACATCTTCAGAGGCTGGCGGGGTGATGATTCCTCCCCTGGAACTCATAGGCTGTATGAAGCATGGCAAGTTCATGGTTCTCACTGGGACCAGGCAACTCTTCTTGCAGTAAAAAAGGGAGTCTCTCTGTATGGGTTGCTCAAATTGTGGCTGGTGCTTCTGATTACCAGACTTGCACCTTCTGGATGGAAATGGTGCAAATTTAACTCAGAGCCTTGCATCCTAACTGCTTTCAAACTGCTTCTTCTCATGGATTTAATTATGCAGCAGTCCAGGACTATGCCCAAAGTTCCTCAGAGGCTTGGTCAGCAACCAACATGCCACAGTACGTTTCCCTCGACAGGCATGAAACTCCCCTGCCTGGCATGGAGGGGAGAAAACTCTCATCCTGCAATTTTGAGAAAAGAGACAATTACTACAATACACTAAAATGTTTTTGACCTGAAAAGGAAGGACAGAGAAACATGTGTATGTTATGCTTCCATATGACTACCAAAAGCTAGGACAGTTTCCAGATCCTAATACAAGGGAAATTCTTGTGCCACCTGACTTCTGTCTTGTGAAGACCATCTGCAGCTCACAGGAGCATAACAAAGGGCATGCCCATGTATTTCAGTCCTTGTCCTGGTAAGGAGGCGAGGCACCCCTATCTTATGGGATGCCACCTTCTCTGAAGGAAAGGGCCACACCAGGGTGTCTCCCTCCAGCGGAGCACTGATGACATTGCAAAAATACTGGAAATACACATTTCCATTTTTCCTGCAGTCAGGTCTTGTTGTACTACTGTTTTATCCCAGTGTATTGTGTGAAAGTTAATCCAAGGGGAAAAAAAAAGTGATATAAAGTGATTTTAAAATTTATTACTGGGTCATTGTTATTGTTGCTTTTTCTAACAGTTGTAGCACGCCCACAAAGCTACTCAGAGAGTAGCTGCCTCTTGTCTAATATCACAAACAGTATTATAATTTTAGATTTATGATTGCTTATCTTCTCAAATTTCATAATCACATCATCAGTAGAAGCATACTGTTTATACCCCAGAGATAAGGATAATGTTCCCACCCCGAATGACATGATTGTCAATTTGTGACAGTAACAGAAGGTTTCTTGTGTGAACTTCCACTATTGCCATTTTTCATTTTAAGACCATGCCGTTGCCTTGTGTCAGGCAGGATTTTCTTCTTTCAGTTCAGCTCCTCAGCAAAGCAACCATCTGAAGTTCCAAGCAAATGATGTACTTTGCCTACTCTTTGCACCCTTTCTGGTGGCAACAGAAAAGAAGGTGATAGTTTCCCAAATATATATGACTCTCTGTGTTTCTCTTACCTGTGATCATCCTAATAGCATCTAAAAGCAATCAGGTAGGAAGAGTTTATTTTTAGACTTTCAGATCTCAGCATGGTGTATCACATAGCTTAGTAACACGGGAAATGATGTACAAAATATTGAAAGTTGCTGCTGCCGGACAGAACTAGATTAAAATTAATACAGACAGGTTTTAAATTTGTATTGTGATGTTGTCAAACATATGGAGAGGGGTAGCCCAGGCTGATGGCATTTATGCCACTACATTCACATAAGGAGCACAGATCGACTTTTATCCAGAGTAACTACGTGCTAAGAGTTGTGGTACTTCAGCTGTTCTGGTTTTGTTAAATCTGTTGGGTGAACAGGTGAACTTGTGAACCATTCTTTGCGCTTACCTCCGTTAGACAGCTGTGTTGGAGGATTTTAGTTGCCACTGCTATGCCTTGAACTGCAATTCTCCTTGTGATGACAGAGCACAAAATGGTTGATGAAAACGGATGAAGTGGTATTTTATAATAATATTTAATGCCTTCCACCCACATGCACAGGACACTGTTCAAGAAAGTAAAAAAGAATAAGGTCACTTATGTTAGCTAGGTAATTTGAAACTAAATATATAATAATGAATCAATGAGCTTGTAAATCCAGTAATTCCCTAGCAGTGTCCTATCCACTCCCCTTCAAACAACGTTCCTGCCATACTGACAGGACATAGTGCAAGAGCTGGCCCTTTGCATATGGCCCGCGTGCCTGTTTATAAAGTCACTTTGGAGAAGTCTGGAGAGTCTCCTTTTTAGAAAGTCCTCTCAAAAATAAGTTAATAGTAAGAACTCTTGGCAATTACTCTTCGTGTCACAATTGAACTAAAATAGGTGTTGTGTGCTGGCTTTGGCTGGGTAGAGTTACTTTTCCTCAGAGTAGCCAGTATGGAACTATGTATTGTCTTTGTGCTGGAAACAGTGTTGGTAATTCAGGGATGTTTTGTTTTTTGCTGAGCAGCACTTGTACAGAGCCACAGCCTTTCCTGCTCCTCACACCACCCCACCAGCGAGGGGGCTGGGGGTGAACGGGATGCTGGGAGGAGACACAGCTAGGACAGCTGACCCCAACTGGCCAAAGGGATATCCCAGACCATACGACATCATGCTCAGTAAATAAAACTGGGGGAAGAAGAAGGAAAGGGGATACTTTCAGAGTTACCACATTTATCTTTTTCTCTGGAGAGAAGTCTCCTTCTCTGGAGGCTTTCAAGACCTGCCTGGATGTGTCCCTGTTTGGCACGCCCTAGGTGTTCCTGCACTGGCAGGGGGGGTTGGACTCAATGATCTCCAGAGGTCCCTTCCAACCCCTACCGTTCTTCTAAGAAAAATCAGGTGCAGTTTGCTGAAAACATTTGAGTTTGCTCTTGCATGAAAAATTTTGAATTGCAGAGCCTAGCGACTCATCATACTTGTGATCTTCCTGAGTAACTGTTACGTGTGATGGAGCCCAGCTTTTCTGGAGATGGCCAAACACCTGCCTGTTATGGGAAGCAGTGAATGAATTCCTTGTTTTGCTTTGCTTGTGTGCAAGCCTAGTGTTGTCTTTCTCTCAACCCATGACTTTTCTCACCTTAGCCTCCTGCTTCTCTCCCTCATCCCACCCGGGAGGGAGCGAGTGAGCAGCTGTGCAGTGCTTAGTTGGCAGCTGGGGTTAAACTATGACAGGCTGGTAAATTCATGCACTCAGTAGAGCACTTCCATTCTACATGTAAGCCAATTGTTAATATGGATTTTCCATTGATTATCAGAAACAGACCATCTGGGACTATTCTTTGTCACTGCATTTTATGCATTTCAGATGTTCCTGTTTTCCTTCATTTACTCCTGTCATTTCACCTCTTCTTCTACTTGTACAGCCATTGAGATAATCATTTGCACACACAATCTTTTATCCTTGCAGTCATATGGAATCAGTACGCTCTTTTACTCATGCTCGGGCATATTGAATCAGTCACTCATCTCCCATCACGTTCAGGTGGGCAGCCAGGCATATTTACTTCCAGACACTCCCAGCTGTATTTTCCAATCTATTCACTTGCACTCATTCAGTACCACTAATCCCTAAGCAGAAGCATTAGCTCAAGAACTTTGATTCATAGAATTACTTCACCAAACTCTCTTTAACAGTTCTATTTCTCAGGCATTCATTAACTACAGGTTGCTTTAATTTTATGTCTTTGAAGGAAACAAAGGGATCATGTTTTGTAGATGCCTCCTGTGCCTGCAACTTGAGCATGTTAAAGAGACCACAGAATTTGTCTTTTAGTGGCTGTATCTAGATCTGCATTAGCCAGTTCCTGAGGCTAAACTGTAGCAGTTGCTCTGTTGCCCAATGATCCCCCCCCAGCAGAGAAGGGGAATTGGGGAAAAGGAGAAAAGACACCCGGGTTGAAATGAAAACAGATTTAATGAAACAGAAAGACTAATTCCCATTCCTGTAAAACATGCAAAGTTATACTCAGCCCAGTAAAGGTATGACAGTCATAATGAAGGCAGTTCTCAGGAGAAGGAAGAGGAGGAGCTGGGTGAGGAGGAGCCCAGGCAGGAGCTCCATCATCCTCAATGAACTTCCCCCTTTATACCGAGTGTGACATTTATGGTCTAGAATATGCCCATAGCCACCTCAGGCCAGCTGCCCTGGCTGACTCCAAACTGCTAATGGCCTGCAGACCGTGTCAGGCCTGTGATTCTGTCCCAGTGAAACCAGGACAGCTTTCTAGGCAGTGCAGCTGGGACTGAACTGATTGCAGCTCTAAAGATGGGATATGATTATATATATGCATATACACATGGGTATGTACACGTACATATTTAGTAGAGTCCAAATAAGAACTTGTTCTTTTCTGTTATTCCTCATAGATAGCCCAGACAGCCAAACTTTGTCCATGGAGATAATGTGATACGCTGATATAGCTGGAAAACCCCTGACACTTTTTGAGCCTCTGAAGCCCATCTGACATTCCTTCAAGTTGCCACTTCTTCCTCTGCTTTGCTCTGTAAATTTCTCAGTAATCATCCGTGGGCATATACCAGTCCATCATGACTATTCATCTGGTGAACAACAGCACGGAGAGCAATGTCTGTGTGGTTTTGTGAAGTATGTAGAGATTCAGGGCAGACAACTGTTACCTATTTTTGCTCCTTGTGCAAACGAGGTCTGTGTTTTATGAGTGCTCCCACAGAGAATATTTCAAAACAGGAATTAATTCATTAGTTCACTGTTCTCTGCTCCAGCAGTAGCAACTACACTAGAAGCCCTGCAGCAATTCTCTTTGCAAAGCTCTGCTACAGTGTATTCTCAGCAGTGCAAATGAGTGCACGTTCCTCTTTTGCACACAAGTTCTGATACTGAAAATCAACAGAAAACATAAAACTTTGATTATGGATAATACAGATTGCATCATATTAGCAGTAGCAGCTGCTGATACAAGGCAACCGCTGCAGTAAGAGAGCTACCGCCATTTTTCTCTGCCTTGTACTTCGCTCATCTTTCTTGTCTGGGTAAATGCTGTGATCACATCCATTTGCCATCTCTTGGCAACCTTCATTTCTCTTCTGCATCCACGACAGGTATTCTGTGACTTAATTTTGTCCACTGCATGTCCTGTTTTTGAGCTAGCTGTCCTACTTAGTAGCAATTACATCTCCATGTATCATTGATGAATAATTTCCTAGATGGATGTTTGTTATAAACCTATCCATTGATCTTCCTGACTTGCCCTGAAATATTTAACACCTTATATATTTCTCTGTGCTAAAAAAACCCACACATTCTGTAGAGACCTTTTTTTCCTACTCTATACATCATTGTTAGCAGGATGCATTTTTTAAATACTCGAGGAGAGAGATGAGCTGATTCTTCAGAAAGTTACAGAATTTATGAGCCACTACAACCCATCTTTCTTCTGATTCCTGTTCTCTCAGGACCTGTGCTCTGAACACCTGTATTATATTTATTCCTGGTTTTGTTGGGGTTTCTTGTTCTACAGAAACCAACCTTTCTGATGAGCTGTATCTATGTTCTCCACATTTGCTTCATGTTCAGATTTTAATTTCCTTGTTGCAGTTCCCTTAGCACAAACAGGAACCTCCTATCAACATCTCCTTTGATATAAACATAGTGGGAGCTGTAAATGTCAAGTGCTTGACCACTGTTGTGTTTATGGACCACTCATGGAATGCTTCTTTCAGGCAGGCTATAAGCAATGCAGGTGGCATTAATATTTATCATAAGCTCACTTTTCTACTTACACTGGCTCGAATGTTCTTGCCTTCCTTTGTTGTCATCACTGGGACAATTCATGCTTGATATAGTGCCAGAACTTTCTAATCCCAAATCAAGATACTTCAAATGTGAATGTTATGAAGACAGAATCAGGGAATCACACCCAGTATATAGGCAGAGATTCTGCAGTTACACGGTACATTATTGGCCAGTGTGAGTAAAATTGACCCTGGCCTTTTTGTGCAACATAGGAAGCAAAATGCAAGGACTCTTGCTATATTCTGCCACCACATGCAGTGGGAATATACAGTGTGGGCAACTTCCATGCAGCTAATCTCCTGAGAGGAGCTGGAAGAGTAAGCATACAGCCTTTCTCCTCACCAGTACACACACTACAATAGTTTTCATCATGGTAGTAAACCTAAAAATGGGATACTGGCAGTGCCTGAGCATCAAGGTCGATTCTCAACTGCTCCTGTAATTACCATTCTCCAAATTCTACATCACTGCAAAGGAGATTATGGGTTTGTGACAGACAGCTGATTTCTAGGGTATCGCTGAATCCTTTATCAGTTAATTTAAAAGGTTTCATTCAAGCTGGTGCCATGATTTATGTAGTTGAATTTAGGGTTTTTTCACCATTTTACAATGAAGTTTCTTATTTATTTTTCAAGTTTTTCCATTGAAGAAATTTTCAAAAGAAGGATATTCCCGAAGTGTGCCCTAACATGTAAGAATCAAGTCAGGATAGGTCAAACTCTGGGGGGATTATTTACAATTTATCCATCAGGTAAATTATGTTTTTCATAACTAGCACTGACTGCTCTTCTTCACTCGGAGGAGCAGAAACTCTAGACTGTCATTGTCCAGCTTGTCCTCTTTCCTCTCCTGTTCATTCTGCAGAACCCAAACTTTCCCTGTGTATTAATTAAAGACATGGTAGTTCTCTACATTTTATAACAGTTTGGGTTCAATGGTTAAAAAAAAGAAAAAGTCTGCTCTTCAAACCCCTCTGCAGCCCTGCAATATAGACTGTTGTGCTCGGGACAGCAATAACAGTGACAGTAGTTGTGATTAATATACTCCATAACCACTGTAATAGAGACACACTCAGATCAGTAAGACAACCTTGATGATGACAAATGATTAACCAGAAGTTTTTCTCCACTCCAAAATCACGGACTGAATATCCAGAACAGAACTTGAACTACCTTGGTCTTAAACGGCTGTTGTTTTGGGCAAAGAACAAAATTTGGTCCCCCGTGCAATAGTTTTCTTCGGTCTCCTGGGTTGTATGCTGCTCGGGGAAGGGGCCTGATAATCCTCTTCACTCAGTAAAACCTCAAGCATGCCCCTGGGTCTGTCTCCTGTGCACGTATCTTTTTACAGCATCTTTCTTAACAGTTTACATGCAGTTACTGCTCTTCTATCCTGAAATAAATTAACATTGAGTAATTGCAGTGCAAGGTCAAGAATCAATTAAATGAAAATTACAGTTATTTGTTTGAAAAGCTGAAGTAATATTTTATATCACAAGTCTCCTAGGTGACAGGTCAAATGGGTTAATCAGCAGCCAGTTTTCTCTGCAGTCCTGACTCAAATTTGCCTTTAGTAAGCATGACAGAAGACGACTCCCAAATACTTACTTATGGTCAGGGGTAAAGATGTGAGAGTTTTGCAGAAACTGCAAAAGTCACTGGAATCTACCACTGCTTTGCCACTAGTGCATCTTAGTACGCCTTGATAGCATGGATTTTAAATAGTAGAGAACTATATGGTGTGCCCCAGAATGAACACACCCAGCTCTCTGGCTCATTCAGAAGTTTGAAATGTCTCAGGTCAAACACTGTGTTACACAATCTTTTGGGATCCAGTCCCAATCCTCAATCAGAGGAATCTCCTGGATCAACAAGTCCAGCCTACTGTCTTGGACAACAATGTTCTCTAAATATCAGCTTCATCTCAAAACTGGAATGACTTCTTGCTCTATCTGCATCTAACGAGGTGATGCTCCAGAACCTGACACAGGAATGCTGCTCCAGTGGCTGGAAAACATACGGTGCTTTTTAGGCTATATGTCTTCTGGGGTCCTTTGCCTTAAATAGTGTTTTTCCAATTTATACATTTACTCAGAAAATAATTCCTACTATACATTACTGACTTTAATTGTCCATCCTAGGTGGGCATCACAGTTTTCTTTTTAAGTTTCCCATTATTAATTTTGCTTATATATAAAAAAAAAATAAATAAAAGTGGGGGAAGAGCTGAATTTTTTGTTACGATTTCAAACATAATGGCTCCTTCCTTGACTGTAGCCTCAACTTGCAGTTGCTTTCCTATACTTATCCTCTTAATTCATTTGTTTATTTAGTGGCAAAGAATATGTGCATAAAATATGAAAACTCCCTCAGTCATCAGGGTTTTCATTCACTGATTTCTATAAATAGAAGAAGAGAGGTATGTGTCACGTAAACGGGTAACCATTTGTAAGATTCACACACTGAAATGGTAAAATAATTATGTTAGTTGTTTATTAATAGTTAGGTGTTATGGAGTTACTTGTTTTCAGACTTCTTGTTTTTGCTTCTCCTTTGTTAAATATGAATCCTTTTTCCTTCCTATTCTTTCTTCCTTCTACTTTTCAATTCCGTTTGCTTTGCTGCCTTTACTTTTCTGCAAGACAATGCCTTAGCATTTATTTAGGTTTTCCTTTCTCTTTTTTTTTTTTTTTTTTAATATATTTATTTTACCATTTTCTTTCTTTTTTTAACTGGACAGCAGAAGAAAAAGCACATGAAGTGATGAAAAGGAAGAGCAACAACATTCTTTGTGAAAGTTGCTAGAAAGTTGCTCACTCAACCCAGTTTTGGACAAACACAAAAATGTAAAGAGTCTCAAAGCACCACATTCCTTGATAACAGCATTGAGTAAAGCAAGCAGAATTAAATGTGTAAATTTTCTGTGCAACAGACCATAGAGAGAAATACAATGAGAGCTTTTTACCATGAATACTCAATAAAATAATAGACTTACAGAGCTAAGTTATTGTGAGGACAGTAACAGGTGAAAAGATACAAGAATGAACCAGCTTAAAGAAACACCTGAAAAATAAATTCTGCATTGCAAACTGATACAAATTTCATGCCCCAGCAGGGAACATCAATGAATATTAGTCTTGTGCAATATGCTTATGTGTGTAAAATGGGTTTCTACTGTACTTTGGCTTTAAAAACTTTATTCACTGTTTCCTAGCACAAAGCCACAGCAGGCATGCACTTGGCTAGCTAGTGAAGAACTCTGCCCCAGTTTTCCATAATGCATTCATGAAGGGATTTGTAACAACCTGTGGTTACTGCAGGAGAAAGACTAAAATGTTGTACTGTGCACTTTTGAAACAAACACAAGTTCAATCCCGACAGCTCTTACAGGCTAATGATGTACTATAAACAGTGGCATATTGCTAGCACACCCAAAACAACCATTCATTAAGACTTATCATTTCTTTTCTATATATGCCACTGTTCAGGTTAAAACTATGGATTTCAGAAGCCTCTATTGGTGACTCAGCCTCACTGTGGTAAGTACCTGCACCCTGCAAGGCTCATTTACCAAGAGCTTTACCGAGAGTCCCCAGCACATTCACCTCTCAGCTCCCCACAACTCTCAGCAATCTTTTGCACACAACAGCCATTGTCTGAGCATCTGTGATGAGGCCAGGAAGGTCAAAGGGCTCATCGACGTATCAACAAAATGTAAAGCCTGGCAGCAAACTGCAGTCAACATGAGGCTCAGGGCTGGGCTAGAGCATTGTAACTGTTAAAAAAGAATAATTAGGCTGTTAATACAAGCTGAGGTTAGTTTAAGGTGAAGAACAGCACCTCCTTAGCCAAGAAAACTTGGAGTATCAGGACTTGTGTCCTCCCCAACCCCACTTTAACACTACTGAGAGCTTGCTGCTCTCTCTATTCTGAATGTTTAGTTTCAAGCAGTACAAAAACCTCTCTTCCTTAGTTTCATATGGCTTTCTTCTATTTTTGGATTTTATTTCTATTTTTTGTAATCTCTCCGTAATAAATAAAGGTGTGGCCTCCAGCTGTATGAGGAAGAGTTAGAAGAAAACTTTATTATACTGAACATTTTTTCTGAATTGATCCTGGAAGGTATATACAGTCACAGATAAATAGCTGCCACCTATGGACACCTTCGTGAAGCTTAGATCTCCATTTGAACCTGACTTCATCAAGAATAGAGCTCAGAATCCTGCTGAGATTGTACAGTACTCAGTTACAGAAGAATGCATCTGATGAGCAACAGCATTGACAAGCTATGGCATTACAAACTCAAATAGTAAAATGCAAAAGGAGATGGATGGCCAGCTCTTCTAGAACTTCTGCCCATGTTCCTCAGCAAAAGAGCAAAAGCAATGTTTACCCCGGGTGGAGTCTGGCCACTACTCAGAAGCTCAGTCTGGGCACTGCAGCGTTGGTCAGCATCCCCATGGGAGAAGTCATGATCAAGTATGGCTACACTGATAGGATTTCATTCTCAGTACTAGAAGAAAGACACTAAGCTGAACTGGGTGAGCTTTACTCCTAAAAGGGGAACTACCAATAAGCATTGTCCAATGCAGCAACTGTGGGTAAATACATAGCATTATAACGGAGAACTCTGCAATGGCAGGCCCTGCAGTTTTACAGTGTTTGCCCTGAAAAATGCAAATTTGGTCATATTTGCATTTCCAAAATCGGATTTAATCTACAATGACTGTATTTGTATTTTATTTCAACCCTTGCAAATACTGGATAACAGCTTTCATCTGTGCTGTTTGCTGGAACTGACCTGTTCTACCCTTCTGGAGAACCCAGTATTTAGATGAAGAAGAAAAAATACTGAAATTGGTAAAAGAACTAAAAAATTCCACGTATCTGTGTGTACATTTGCACTGGTGTTAGTGCAGACACTCTTTCTGGAAACTTGAAATACATGTGCATCTCTGGTGAAAGAAGGCTTGAATTAGAGGGAAAGTGCCTGTGAGGAAAGCATTTTGCCCTTAAATCTCTTAAGAGGAGAATTTTCCCCTTAGACCTGAAACAAAGCAAGTAGGCAGGTTACATGTGGCAGCTATGGCAGAAATCAAGCTTCTTAAGGTATAAGTCTTAGGAGTGCATACCTTTCTCATGAGCCAATCTCAAATTAACCCTTTCATACTCTGCAATTCAAACACAAAAGGTAGTTTGAAATCTCTTAAGTGCGTTGTTTGCTTCCACAACCCCTGTGTTGTTTCTGCACAGCCTATGTACAGACTTTATTTTTATGGCAGGATGAGAATAGGACAGTCATGTGTTGGGATAATACCGTATATGACGTGCTCAACTTTGAGTCGTGTCATTTCTGAACCAGAAAGATCAGGGAAAAGGGGGGGGATTTGGGGGAATTGGGGGAGAGGTTCAATCCAGGAGCCTTATCTGGGCCTCTTAATACTACTGTTATGTCAATAAATCCTAATAATAGCAAAAATGAACCGGCTGGGAAAGCGTTATTATCCTTTTTCACTGCAGGCCAAGGAAGTTATTAGTTTGATTTGCAGTCAAATCTCGAGTAGAGCTGGATGTTTGCCTGGATCCAAAAGTATTCGCCAAGAACATACAGCGAGGGACATGGGGCCCAGGAAACGTGCAGACCCAACTGTGTGCAAGCTTTGTGGGGACTTCAGGCTATAGCAGCAGAGATGTTTAAAAGTCACCTTGCACAAATACCCAGGCTGCACGGGCGCCTCTCTGACTTGAATCACTGAGTCTTCTGTGGTTTTTTCCCTTGCAATAATAAGTTAACTTTAAAGTGATAACAGTGCAGGGTGAAGTCCATCTCCAAGGTTTAGCAAAGAGAGCTAAACCAGAAGAAAATGCTTCTGGAAAAAAAGACAGTTTGCAAAAGTCTGATTACATTTTTCCAAATTATTTGCTGCATGTTTAATTATGCATTTCTGTTCCTCCCTTGGTGGATCTGAACTCCGCTGACTGAAATCCAAAATTTCCCTTCTCAAATGGTGAATTTAACCCCCACATACTGAAGCTCAACAAAACCAGCAACAACCTACAACTGGATTTTCTTTCCCTAAAATTACTCCTTACCTTTTATAACTCCTACACAAATAGCTGTGATATTGTAAATATGATAAATCCCTCTATGTGAGCTGAATAAATTGATTAGGAGCAAAATAGTCATGTGGGCTGGACTAGATTGGCTTATTAAGGATTCAGTAGCTAATTGCTTGCACAGTGGGATGAAAAAGAAGGAAAAATAAATAGAGAGAGAAATATATGTTTGTTTGTGGAACAGTTGATGGGCTGCTGTCCAGGGCAGGCTGAAAAAGACTGCAGGAGCTTTGGATACAGCGAGAACCTATTACCGCTGGTTGGCATGGAACAAAATTCAAAGGAAGACATCCACAGACTGTGGTGCCTGGAACAATACAGCTGTGGTTCAAGGGTTTCTCTTTTATGGCCTGATTACAAATGCAATATAATTAACTGCACCATATACTTGCACAGCTCCTTTAATCCAATGATTTCAAAGAACTTTACAAAGCATAATTAAGGAAAGATATTTGACCTGGGAGCAAAACTTGGAAATGGACCTCCCAGCTTCCCACCCTTCCTTGTCTTCTTCGTTAGATTCATCTCTGTTTACTGGATTGTGAACAGTAGAGCTTGGAGGCAAAGCTAATTAATAACAAAAACTTGTTTGTGTGAGGTAAAAAGGGCAGGAACATGTGCATTGGAGTGGTAGTCTGAAAGACAGAAGGTGTCAAGCAAGAATAAAGAGTCAGACAAATGAAAAAGGAAAGGTAGAGTCAGAAAAAGAGCAGAATGGGTTCATATTAGAAATGTGGCAGCCTTGAAAGAATGCTGGGAAATGTGGGTTTTGTAATATTGTTATCCACAGTATCTCAGAAGTCCTATCCCCCTTAAAAGTATACACAATTGGTCTTTCTTCCTTCTAAATAAGGGTTTGGGCATAACCCTAACGTCCCCCCCAGCCAATGCAAAGCAAAAATCTAGAACTTCAGGGAGAAAAAGGATAATCCCTAAGTCCTCTCCCTACTATTCTTTTTCTATAACTTTTTCAGCAACAAGCAAAGGACCGTACACAGTGTGCAGAGAGAAAAATGATAGATTAATTAGCTCCCAGCAGATCCCCAGTTCCCCAGTCATGCAAAGCCTTCTGTTGAAAAGAAGTGCCCAGTCATTCTCCTAGCCTGAGCAAGCGGAAAAGGGAACGACTTAACACCTTCCACATTTTAGACAAAAAAGAATAAAGCAGAAGTGAGTTGGACTGTTAAAAAATGAGGAGGGAATTTAAAGTAGCACAATAGTAGCTGAGAAAATTAACCACATCCGAAGAATAAGTGGTCAGTTTTCATCAGATAAAGTAAAATCCTAGAGTTGTGGACGATTTAGGTTTTATGCAGCAGTAGCAATTGCTATTGCTGCAGAAAAGCTGAAGAAAATGTCAAAATTTCCAAGCAGTAGCTAATTGGCTGATCTGATGAGACAGGCCACAGGTCAGTGAGGTCCCTGTGTCACTGAAAGTCCAGCAAAAATAAAGACAGTAGCCTTTTCCTAAAAGGAGCCTTCTGGGACTGTAGGCTGCAAGGCTTCTTCAGCAGTCTGCTAAATCTGCTTCAGTGAAGCAAAGCAGAGCTTGAGCAGCATAAATCTGTCTGTAATACAGTTAAAAATATGGAATAAATAGCAGGATAAAGGTACTACTGAAAAGCTAGAGAAGTGCAAACTTGCAAGCTGCAGACAAATACGGTACCATTCATTATTAAAAATAAAAATGAATGGTACAATAGAGGTCAAGTTCGTAGCACTAGGACCTTCAGAAATTACTGAATAAAATGCCTCAAGGAATCTGAACAAGAAAGTCAAGCCCACCATGTGGCCAGTGAAGCTGCAGGCAGCAGGGACACACATGAATCTGCCTGGAGCCACATGTGCTGCACGACCCTCTCCCAGGGGTCTCCCAGAAGTGTCACCTGCTGCAGGATGAGGAGAGTCACTCCACAGAGATGGACAACGATACGCCGTTCACGAATGCTCACAATGCTTGGAGATCCTTCATAAAAGGAGCAACGCAATATACGTGCAAAGTGGTGTTATTATTATTTGTTACACAAGTTTATTAAATTTAATGAAGATATTGAGGAACTCCGTTAATCCTAACCACAGTATCAATGTCTCTCAACATTTTCTTGATTAAGCCATTGAAAATTTAATAGCTCTGAGTGCCTTGCATTTTTACACCATGAGATGGTTAAGTGCACTCTACAAACAACTGCATATGCTCATCACACCTGAATTCTATTTCAGCATGTACTTTTCTCCTCAGCCTCTTTCACAGCAGAAGAATAAGATCCTACATAAAGTCCACAAATACATTTTTCCCATAACACCTTGCAATAAGTGAACATTAATTCATGCTAAATTACAAAGGAGCTTCCATAGAATTTCATATTACATCTACACGAGTACCCAGGGAGCAGCTTGATTAATATTGTTATCACAATGAATAGTAGAGGAATTAATGTGATTTGCTGCTCACTATAACAGAGAAGCATTTAAACTTTACTTTGGGAAGACATATTCCTTATTTTCCCGTACAAAGTCATTCCAACTTTCAGGTAGAAAGCGTGGAGGTGCTATTCAGCTAAGTAAGGTTTTTCAGGAATAGAGCCGGTGGATTTTCACTTGTTACTAGGCCTTGCTTTGAGTAAAGCCCTTCTGTGAATATATATGTGTCATACATCTACATTTTTTTTCTGTAATTTGAAATGCATTTTACAATTAATTTTCATTTGCTTACAGTAAATTTGAAAAACATTTCTCCAGTACATTTGGAAGTAGTGAAAATGACTTCTTTGTTAATAAAAAATTATAAAAACTTAAAAAAATTTAATAAGATACTATTCTGAACTCATAAATAGCAAATAACCATTTAAAAAATGGTGGTACTGGAGCAGTACTCAAGAGAATTGAGCAGGTACTTGAGATGAGAGAGGAAGAGAGAAGAGAAGAGAAGCGAAAGAAGAGAAGAGAAGAGAAGAGAAGAGAAGAGAAGAGAAGAGAAGAGAAGAGAAGAGAAGAGAAGAGAAGAGAA
>JANIJG010023861.1:24812-70182 GCA_024611175.1 Megaceryle torquata | reverse complement strand
AGAGAAGAGAAGAGAAGAGAAGAGAAGAGAAGAGAAGAGAAGAGAAGAGAAGAGAAGAGAAGAGAAGAGAAGAGGAGTTCAAGGTGATCTCATCAATGCGTACAAATACCTGAAGGGAGAGTATAAAGGAGGAAGAGTCTGGCTCTTTTCAATGGTGCTCAGTGCGAGGACAAGAGGCAGTGGGCACACACAGAAACACAGGAGGTGCCAGCTGACCATGAGTAAAATTTTTTCTACTGTGAAGGTGATGAGCACTGGCACAGATTGCCCATAGAAGTTGTGAAATCTCCGTCTTTGGAGATATTCAAAAGCCATCTGGACATGGTCCTTGGAAAACAACTCCAGGTGGCCCTGAATGGGCAGGGGCTTGGACCTCCAGAGGTCCCTTGCAGCCTCAGAAATACTGTGATTCTGATTTTGTTGTCCACAAGATACAAAAGGCGTGTGGAGGCCACAAACAAAATGAGAAAAACAGGCAGCCACTAAGACAGCGAGGCACTGGAACTGCAGGAGGCCACCACTATAGAGACATGTTTACCTCACGGGGCAGTATGAACCTTTTTTTGCTGGTGTGTTGGCAGAATCGGAGTAAGGAAAGACTTGCAGAGTGCAAACGTTGAGAATAGGAATAGGAGGTTATACAAATGCAGAGTGTTCAAAGTGCTTTCAAAGTTTATGGTCATAAAATTCAGAGCCTGAGAATGAAACATTACAGAAGTTCTAGAAGCTGAGTTTCTATGACTCTTTTTTTCCCCTGAGGTGGCTTCAATAGCTATTTGCTTTTACACAGATTAGAGAAGTGTCTGACAACAGATACTAATTTTTCTCCTCACAATGACTATCAGATAAAGCAAGTTTCTGTACCTTTTGCCAACAAGTAGTGGTATGTTCTTTTACCATGATGTGCTTTAAATATCTGCCCGGAGAAAAATTAACAATGGATTTTTAAAGCAGTTCTGTGTCTTAAGAATCAACATGACAAAAAATCCTAACAATGCCTTCTTCCTAACAGGAGTCTTCCTCTCTCACTGCATCCATTGTGAGCTGGGTAAGCAAAGGCTACACTACTGCATGAGTCTGTTAGATGCTATTTTGTGGGTAATAAGGAATGAAGACAGGATAAATTAAAGCTGAGCTTCAGGAGACATACCCTGACTACAAGGTTTATCCAGCTCATTTTCCAAAGCAGAAGGCAGAAGTGTTTCAAAATTTTAGGCTGCACTTGGAAAAATCATTAGAAAAATATGATGTCATAAGCAACTCTGTCTTTGCAGGGAAAAAGGAGACAGATCCAATGTATTTTATGGATCCCCAGCTTCTCCGACAGCATGCTTACTTGCAGTAAGATTTTGGTGGAGTGCAGAGAATGCCGTTTACTTAGTTCAACTCAGCAAGCTTTGGATGATGCTTCTGGACATTACAGACATGAGTGGTTAGTTAGCTTGCAGTGTCAGGACACTTGCATTACCCAGCACAGAAAAACCAGAGAATCTTTCCTGTCAAGCAGAGCAGCCATTTCATACAGGCCTATGCTTTGCCAGGGCCATGAGGTTTGCTGGCCCTATTCTTTGCTACCAAACAGGAATAGTTAGTCTTACCATAGGGGTTCCAAAGCCTTGGCCGAGGCCATGGGCAATCCCTGGCAGTGGGCTGGCTCTCTCAGTGCCTGGTGGTGGCTCGGCAGACTTGTTGAGGCTCCTGGTGGGGCTACTCCACTGCCCGTGCCAGGGAGAAGCAGGATCTCCATTTACTGCACCAAGGCTTGAACAATCTGCCCATGTCAGGATTTTATGAATGCTTTTATTAAAAAAATTAAAGAAAATTTCTAATGAGATAGCTCAGTGATGTGAAATGTTCTATGCACAACAGACTGTGCAATATTTGAGTTTCCTTTCAGCTTTTATTTTTGTAAAAATGGCTTCTGGGAAAAGAATGTGGGGGTTTTTTTAATAAGGAGAAAAAGTCTTTATTAGTGTTTTTAGAAAAGGCTTGTCCTTCTGTAAAGTCATTGTGCTGTATTTATGCAGCAAATGGTGTATTAATGGGTTTTCATGTACAGTTCCCTGATAGATGGCCAGTATTGTTCATAAAAATGAATAACTACAAACATACTAAAGAGGTACCTAGAAACAAAAGCCTAAAGCTGAGAATATCGGTTATCTTCCCTGAGCAGGATTGTTAGCTGGGAAACAATTGTACAGTTCCAAATGTAAAAAATATGATCTACTGCCACCTCCCTCTTGTGGACTGCTATTTATAGTGACAATTGGACAGCAGATAGCTGTTTAGCAGTTTGATGTCATAATTTATATTCTGAGTGAGGTAGATAGCTTTTTGAATGTGAATAAATACAAATGCTGATTCCCATCCATCAACATGTATACATTCATTATCTCCCACGTTTACCAGAAAGCATTCATGCTAGGATCACTGCCACAGTAGTAATTACTAATACACAGCAGGCTCTGAAAGACCTAAAAAGTTTGCTAGTTACCATGAGAAATATTGCCCCCAGGAAATGCATGATTCAAAACCAGTTTGTACATGGTGAATGCCTACCCATAACCATGCATAATTCACGTAATTCATGAACCATAGGAGCCGCACTTGTTACTCCTGAGACAACCAACAAATGTCATGGTATGAATAATAGAAGAACACATATATTTGTATAGCACATTGAATTATCTACTGTAACTCATTGCTGCTACTGGAAATTATCTCAGTATTAGCAGACACTGCATAAGCAGAGTATTCACCAGGTGGGTTTTAAAATTCTGAAAGCACTTGTCCTGAGCAGTCTCTGTTCCTTTACCCACATAGGGAGCTCATTGAGTGCTGTCTAATGCTAAGTGTTCATTTTGCAGCTTGCAGCTCAGAGTGAGTCCAGTACTCAGTTTCTTTTTCAGTGGGCTATTTTAACTTTGCAGCTGTGGGTGTAAATAAAATTCAGCTGACATCATTCACTTGCAGTCACCATCATTTAACTGTGTAACTAACTAAGCTGATGGAAAGGAATGTATAATTTGTCAGGTTGTCTACCTGGAGTAAGACAAGGCTCTAATTTAGTGCACATAAGCACTCTATGGGTTTGTCCTGTCTGGATTTCATCAACACTTCAGATTTCTGCAGTGTAGACATTTGGATCCATGTAGTTGTCTGAACTCCTTTCATACCCAATGGAAGAAGCAAGGACTATTTGCTTCCACAGCTAGCAAACACACACAAAAAAGGTAATAATTTTGAGGTAGGTGGTTAACACAGGACAGATTAATTTCTCTCCAGATGTGTCTATTCCTTCCACTAATTAGAAAGACTCTAGAAAGAGCTCACCTTAGCTGCAGATATCAAGCTTGCATATATAAGGGAGCTGAATCATGCCTTTATTGGATACAGAGCAATTATTCCAGGTATGTTATGTTCAGTTGGGATTTATGTGTACTTAAGATCACAACTCCATTTTCATTTTCTTTTTTTTTTTTTGACTTCCTGTTTCTTTTCTCCAAATATAGGCCAGATGTTAATTACTTTTCTAAATTATATGAATATGAAAAAGCATATAAAAATATTTTTAAAAGTTAGGTCCTCAATGTCCCAACGTCAACTGATGACTGCAAAAGTGTTCTTCATTTTCTCTTAAAAAAGAAAAAAATAAAATGAACAAGCTTATACTATATTTTATGGGTTTGATTTATAGAAAACACAAAAAGAGTTCGTATCTTCATATTTTGTTTCTTTTCTAATCAAAACGTTGATCTAAAAGGGTGTATTTTCCCAAAATTGAAAACATTTTTAGCTAATCTATACTTTTCCTGGTGTGAGCCATTTGGTGTTTTGAAACAAGAATAGTACAGATATTTGCCAGAAAAATCAATGGAAAATCTTAGGCATTAAGAAATTTGTGTATTTGCTGCTTAATAAGAGACACAAGCTTGCCACTTGGCCAGATATTTCCTAGCACATCTGGGCTTTTCTCTGTAAATGCCAGGTGAAGTTGACAAGATAGAGCAGTGTTTTGTTGTTGTTGCTTTTGTGTCTTTTCAAACTGATTAATAAACATACATAAACAGCCTGCCTGTGCATGCAAGTGAACTGTATTCCCTGGACATTTTTCAGCCTTCTAAAAATAGTTTAAAAAACTGTTGATCTAAAGCAGCACAGCAGTACCCAATGTATTCAAATGTGCAGAAAAATTGCAGTATGGCAAGTCTCAGGCACAGAAGTTGCACAAAGTGGAGTGATTGCAGCTAATGGGTATTTTTCCCAGTTGAACTTGCAAAGGCTAATACAAAACCTGTTCAGTGACACGAAAGAAAGAAAATGCTACACATTAAGGAACAATAAAGAACAACATATACATTCACTGAGGTCACAGATGAAATGGAGGATAGTTTTACCCAGCCCTGCAGGAGATGGAGGCTTTCAAGGGACTTCCCTGCCTAAGTGCAGCATCAATTTTGCGTTTCCTCTTCCTGGGTTAGGCATGCAGAAGTTGGGCTTGCTGGCAGGCAGGTGGTGGGTGCGAGGCTGGCCCCAGAGATGTGTCCCTTGGGAGCAGAAGCAAGTTGTACTGCAAAGAATCACCATCTTCCCTGTGCCCAGACAACCTAGAGCAAGCCCTAGATTCAGGCTTGTAATATCTACTTGATAGTGAAGTAAATGGTACAGTCTCTAGAGTAAGAAAGCCTTTTCCTGATGTCTAGTCACACGTTCCATTACCCAGTCTAAGCTTGCTAATTTTTGTTGTGCTGATCAAGGATATGAAAAACAGATTAATTTCTACATGCCTTATGTATACTTGAAGATAGCCATCAGGTGTCTGAGTCCTAAGAAAAGCCTCTATAAGAAAACAATCAAATAGACCATGATGATTTCTTCCTCACTCTCTGTGTTGTATTTTTTCTTAGGAAGCAATATCTCAAATGGGGTGTGGATTTCATCAGTAACGAATAAAGTGGAAGGTTTACTTCATATTTTTGTATATGTGGCACTCCTATTTCTGTGTATCAGCGTGGAACGTGCTTTATTCCAACTTAACTATTGGTTATTTTACTCATGTTGAGTTTGCAATCCATGAGGTTGGTTTTTGCAGTTACTACCAACCACATCAGTACTCCTGTCATTGTGTGCGGTTGATTATGCTTATTTAAGTGGAATACTTATCACTCATCTCTACTGAAACGGTTCTTATTGTACTTCACACCATTTATATAATTTAAGAACTCTTTGATTCCTAATCCTATAGTCTGAGGTTTTTACTCCCTTTTGTGTTTTCTGAATATTTAATAAGGTATTTTGTTGTAGAGCCATAAATGAAAACATTCTTCAGCATCAGTGTCCTGGTTTGAGTTAGAACAGAACTAATTCTGCTCAGTGATTTTACTTTTCAGCTGTCTCTTCTAAGTAACTTCATTTTCTGAAGTTAACAGCATATTTTTGCAGACAGTGTCTGCTTCTAGCAGTGAATAATGGTTGATGTCTAGAGTTACTACCAAGGATTGGTGTGCAGACCAAGGTCACTGCTAAATATTGTACCATGCTGGGGGCTGCAGAAAGTTAAAGGTCGCACCTGCCAGGAGGAGTGGACAGGACAGGTGACCCTAAACTGACCAGTGAGGGATTCCATCCCATATACATCATATCCAGTATAAAGCTGAGGGGTCACAAGGGTCAGGTTCTTCTTCAACGGCCAGCATCCAAGGAGAAATCTGTCCATTCAGCCTTTGCTCCCAATCCAGGTATTCCTGAATCCAGTTCTAGAATCCAGATCATGAGCCCAGTTCCCATCTGCCCTTGAGTTTAGTGTAGGACATCCCCAGTACCTGCTCCACAGCATCAGCGGTGTCAGTAACATAAATCTGATATAGGTTTTGTGTGTATTTGTATATATTTGATTTTATTATTATTTTCACTAAAGATGTTTTGTCTTCTAATCCATAAGTCCTGCTCATTCCCTTTGTCTCCCCTTTTGAGAGGGAGAGGCGTTAGGTCTGTTATAGGTCTGGTGGACAGCCCTGACCCTAAACCTTAACAATCGGATGCAGGACATCATGTCTGGCATGTAAATGGCAGGAATTCTACATTTTGGCAAGTGCTTTTTTGATTTAGACCCATAGGAAAGTTATTCCCAAGAGGATGTAGCCAACAAACAGCCCTTTGCTGAGGTTTTGGATGTGTCGCTTTCTTCTCATCTAGAATTATTCCTTTATATTTAATGATCACCAAGGTTGCTCCTCTGTAGTAGGCAGCTTACAGGACTGGGACTGACTGAAATCCTGACAACAGACACTTATTTGTTGGCTAAGATTTGGTCTTCATAAAATTATTCAGCTTAGCATTCATTACCTTCTACTTGCCTTCTTTCTCATTATGTAATGCTTCATTTGCATATTTGCTACTTCATTTCAAGAAGTAAAAAATAATTTTAAGGGACTTATTTCTGTAAATAAAGACTTAAAAATAATTTTCTTACAAATCCTTTTCTTTCATTTAGAAAAGTAGTTAGTATACAAGAAAAGTATTTCTTTTTTAATTCTTATAATAGTGCTTTTAAATGTTAGTTTGGGATTTGCATCTTTCTCTTTTAGTTTGGGTAAGCTAATTAACTTTAAAAATAGTCTCCATAAGATGCAAAACATGGGAAAAAAGATGGAGGAAGCCAAAAGGTTGACTACAGGAAGAGTTGCGTTGAATTAAATTAAACTCCAGCACAGAACGAACTGTGGTGTGCAGGAGGACAGTCTAATTTAAAAGGGTGTGTCTTGCTGTGCAGTCTCTTTAAGTGTGATCTGCTTTTGGCCTAATTTTCTGTGACAGTGTATTTAATAATGGTGGTCCCTTACTGAGAATACCTTCTGCCTGGTCTGTCACTGTAGAAATTTTGGCTCTGTAATCGGCATATCTCTGTCGATCCAATACTTAAATTTCCTTAGGGGAATTAAGAACACTTAACACTTAGTCATACAGCTCCAGATGAAGAAATTTTATGCTGTCATTAAAGCACCTTAAACCTAAGCCATTCTGCATTTGTGGCTCCTCTACTTTTTAGTTACCTGTTAAAAAATTAGGAACTTATAAGCCTTGTGTGATTGATTATTAAAAATCCTAGAAAGGACTCTCAAGGGCAGATCAGGAGTTTCACAGCAATAAGGATTAGTGTGACTTTTTCTTTTTTTTTTATATGCTAAAAGTAGGTGGACACCACTGGTTGACAAGCATTTTATGAGGAATGTACATTTTTCATTTATGGACATTCATCATTAAGTGGCTTTACATTTAAAACATTACCTAATGCAGCTGCATGGAGTTGAGAGCCAACATGTACTTGGTTTCCAAAGTAGCAGTCCTATTGAAATGTGTACGTGCCTTCTGTGACCCAACATATCAGAAGTCCTGAATTTAATTTAGGGTAAATGTGCAATTTTCTCTTTTATTTCCTTTACTGCATTTATGCAGCATTTGAAGTATATAGAGTAAGTCTATGAACATGGTCTGAAGAGCCCAGCAGACATGCTGAAGGATTATTTTCTCTCTCCTCACCATTATACAAATAATTGTAGGTTTAAAAATCAAAAGAACCTCTAATAACATCTAAAGGTTTTGTGTCTTGCTCTTATAGACTTCCTGTAGACACAGCAGGATAAAAACAATGCTTGAATTAAGTCAGATTCCTTGTCTTAAGGAGCTCTGCATGCTGTAACCAATACAGCACTTTATGTATCAGTACCTTATGGCCGTTTTTGCCACCAGAGCCATACCAGTCACAGCTCTCAGCTCACATCAGGAGTGCAAGCTATCCTGTCCCCTGCTGTATGAGCATCATTGTTAACAGCAGTGGTGAGACAGAAGGCACAATGGGGGACCCTCCCTTCCTCTGAGGGTGGCAGGCAGGTCTCATCCCCTCCTTCAGACTGTTCCTGGAGAAGGCAAAGGTCCTTGTATGCAGAGCCATCTTGATCTGCATCAGCAAGTCCTCTAGTGTAACGTATAATGGGAGCAGTCACGCTGATGAAAGACCAATTTAGTGGCTCTCCAATAAATGGCCAACAAACCATGTGTTGGCCTAGACTGGACAAAACAGATTTCAGCAAAATTCCATTTTGTCAAAGGGATTTCAGTTCCTGCACTCCAAAGTCTTGTGGTTTTGTTGCAGTGTAGAGCAAAACTGTGAAATGGCATAGCCATAGCCATCCCCGTGTTAGCTCTACCCATCACCTATCACTGTTCACTGTTACAGAAGGCTACATGGAGACAGAAAATCAACGTGGCAGCAATCTTGCAAGTGAAGATGACAAGTCGAAAGCACAGGCTTAAGTCTAATTTTAAGAGGGTTCATTATGCTACTACATTTCAAATAATAGTTATTTGGGAGGGGTTGAAGTTACACACAATGAATTATTTCACATTCTTAAACCACTCACTAATTTAAGCCAGACAAATAAAGACTACATGCATCTTTTTCATGAAGCATGCATCTTGTCCAAATTATCCCTTATTACTCTCGCTAAGAAGTAGATGTACGCAGTTCAGAAAAGAGAATGCACATAGCCAACAAGAAGGGGAAAAAATATTGAGAGGTTTACTTTGTCATTTGCTTTGTTCTTGATGCATGTGTCTCAAACTTAAGAGATGGGATGTATTTAACACTTCCTGCAGCACATATATCCCAGTGTAAAATGAGCAAGCTGAGTTCAAAGTTGCATCCATCTACCTTCAGCACCATTATTTACCAATGAGTTTCACTTAATCTCAATCTCTTAAATAACTTTTCCAAAATGGAGTGCAATGACTTCTGTCTGGGAAAGAAAAACCTGATTGCTCTGAGCTGTCACCAATCATCTTTCAACTGAGATGAATATTTCTGTTATCTCTTCTACAGTGAATACCAGCTTTGTAGTGACAGTCATAGCATGCATTAAATTTACTTAGTGATACATTTCTATGACCTGAATAAAGGCAATTGTCTCCCTTGTCCACATTGCCCCTGCACCCCAACATTAACTAAGCCACATCTTTATGCTTTCCTTTCTCAAGCTGCCATAGACACCTGTGCTCTGTGCCATGTTCAAATGTTAACAATAAAACTAGCAGGAGTAGATTGATGTGAAAAGGCACAGAAGTCAAATGGAGCCATTTCTAATTTTATCTTGCTGTCATCCTATGGTGCATTCCCAGTCATGTAATAATAAGGAGAACAGAGGGAAAGCCGAGATTAGATGAGAATAGTAAATTGGTTTTTGACAACTGGCTTCTAACTTCAGGTTTCACACACTTCCCTTCCTCAGTGCTTCAAAAGTGTACTTACCGAATTCAGAACAGGAAAATATAAGAAGCTTAGGTAATGAAGCAGAATGAGGAACAAAGAAGCTGTACACAGGGACAAAGCTGATGGAAAGCCCAATAGGAATTTTCAGCTCCTACATATTTTAATGCCCTCTCCTTTTTTAGGGGTGCTTTATTACAGTCAATTGCTCCTCCTCATTAACTTACAGTTTGGCACTGATAGCTCCATAAACTGCCCTAACAGCCCCCACGAGTACAGCTGTAGTAAAGGATCTGGTTGTGTTTCCATTATAAGCCTAGTTTCAGAGATATTTATAACTCAGCCATTTTAATTTGCATCAGGCTTTGGGGAACTTGGCTCACAGGTCAAAGTGTGAAAGAATTTTCAGCTTATGTATTTGAGAATAAAATATTTTAGCCAAGAGCAGTTTGCAGTACAGAATATTTCATCATAATTTAGAAGCTTCCAGGATAAGAAAAGTGAATTATATATTTTACATTTGTGTTTATAAGTCCAGATTAATAAGAGACATGGTATTAATTGTTTAAGACTTTTTTTTTTTATCAGCATCAAATTATCTGAAAGGTGAAAGTAGGGATAGTATAATTTCACCTTGAATTTTTTAAAATTTGCAACAAATTTTGCATTTAGATCTGTTTACAAAATCTACAACAGGAAAATGTTGATGAGGAATAGGGAAAAAACCTCCAAACTCTAAGGTCATCTGCTTGATTAGTTCCTGTATTATAAGGATACCTCAATGCATTTGTAGAAGCAAAATTCTAGCATTTCGTTTTTTCGGGTCCTTCCATCTGCCTTGAATATTTACAGTAGTACTGCACCCAGAGTCTAGCCTATTAACAAAAAAATCAAAGATGATTAACTCTCCTTTAAGTTTTGGGATGGCTGATAGTTACCTTTACAGTTGAAGTGCTTTTCTAGTGTGGATATATTTACATAAATATATTTGTAACATACATTCAAAGATTTGTTCGAATATTCAGTAATATTTGTCTTCTGGCAAATATTATTCTAACTTATATTTATGGTAATTTTCTCAGTTATTTAACTTTAGAACCTAATAAACAAAATTTTTATTCTAGATTACTTCATTGAGATCCTTCTCTTTATTAGTGCTTTCTGTTGCACATCTGCTTGATGCGTGTATTTCATTTCTGTCATGAGTAGTCTCAGCTCTACTCTAAACCACATAATTTTCTAGTCTAAGTCAATTTTCACTTGATAACTGGTTTCTCACTCTAGCTCCTACCCTGTCAGCATTACCTCTTCTACATAACTGGTATAAATACTGATCAGACTCACCCTTAATGATTACCCTTGTAGAGGTCGATTAGTTGCATTCCTCTTTCTGAAGTTCAAAATTCCCCTCTGTCTTCAATGTTTAAGCCTATTTTGTATCTGCGCAAATACCTTATCCTTTTCACTGTGCCTGCTGACCTTCTAGATTAGCATTTCTCTGTGTTGTGCTGTTTATTAAGCTGCTTTAAAGTCCATGTAAACTGTGATGATGGTTTCGTCTCTTTGACTTTACCTGCCTTTTCTCCCCCCTTATCTTCACCTGCTCCACTAACAGCTCTTTTTAACACATTCTCAAATGTCTGAGCAGAGTTGTTTCCTGCTTTATATGGAACCATCTTTACTATTATGAGGGCCCTTTAGTTACCACCCACACTGTCCCTAAACCTTGACCCAGCTACAAACCAAACTTTTGTTCAGTTTCAGATAGGCAGGGGATCTCTTTGAAGTAAAAGACCACACCCTACTGCTTTCTGATATGTATGAAAAAAAAAAAAGGATGTTGCTAGTATTGCTAATTCTCAGGAGAGTTTGGAAATTGTATATATTATCTGCAACTGTTTTCACTTGGTTTCATTTTGAATGTGATTTTTAAATATGACACTTTAGAGTTCAGCACTGTAATGTACACTACTATCCATACAGGCCAGTTTTCAGTAATTACATATTAAATATTTCCCTGAATATTTTAAAACTGTTCCAGATATCTAAGATAGCTAGTTTCAGCAGCGAATAGTGTATCAATTTCATCCACAGTCTCTGTGTGCCTAAGCTTCTGGGTAGTGATTGTCATGGTGGATGTATGGTTTATATAAAATTGCAACGTCATACCAGAGAATACTGATTTTGTTTCAGATGGACAGGTTTTTAAAATTCCTGTAAACCCCAGTTCTGCAAACAGATACATGTTTAAGATTGTGATTCTGTCCATTGCATATTGGGTACTTATTTATAGAAATTTTAACATACGCATTAGCATTTACGGAACCAGGGTCAAAGTTCTTAAAACCTAATACTATAATAACCATTGCTACATCTCAAATCTTTCAAATCCTTTTATGTGAAGGTGGAAAACAAACAAACCAACCAACCTGCTTTTCAGCTTAAATGCAACAAAAGGTCTATAGGTCTAAGTTCCTGCAAAACTAAATTTCTGAGAATTTTCATTATCAAAACCTCAAAAGAAACCTTTAACAAATGGAGTGTCTATTTTCATTAGGGTCAAAAGAACTGTATGACCCAAGTTTTACATGGACTTCCATCATTCTTATATGGGCATATAACGTGATCTGACAGCTGCAAAAGTCAAAACATGCACTTCAACCTTATCAACCTAATACACTCAACCTTATCAAAACAAATCTTTATAAAGCCCATTCTCATTTTGACGAATCAGCACTTTCTGACTGTAAATCATTCTGATTGTCCTAGAAATAATCTGAAGCATTTTGCATAGACATTCATTGTTACAGTGTTCTGAGGTCCTCAAAGGAAAGTCTTCTTCTAAGTGCAAGGATATAAGTACCAGTGCAAAAAGCACTAGAATTTTTACGCTGTTTTAATTTGATTTTTGAACAACTGTTTTGTTTTTTTTTTCCCCTCATGAAAATCCAGACTGGTTTTACAAATGAAAAATTGTGGAGAACTTTATCTAAAATATGGTTGAAATAAGTACTCATTTAAAAATTGTATGCAGCATCTTTCCCAGCTAGATGAGTGACAAATCTAGTCCCTATCTACAAAATATCTTGTCCCCAAATCTACATCTGGTCCCTCTGTAACTTCAATTTCCAAAGAGGATTTAAAATCTTTCTCCTTTGCCTCTTACTGCTGAATTACAAATGAGCTTCAAAAGGACTGCAGAACTTGCCTTCTCAGAAAGCCCTAAAATATTAACATTGAATTTTGCAGGACTTCTCAGATTTTTCTCTTCTACAGTATCCTCTTAATCATTTCCCCAGCTGTACAGAGGCATTGGTGAGATAAAAGAGCCAATGATTTATTTTTTTAAAGCTTGCTATTCATGTGTTTTTCTTTTTCTTCCATGTTCATTCTTCAGGAACATGCTCTCTTTCTCCCTACAATAAATAAGACTTCTGTAAATAAGATCTGTGTCTAATGAATGAGTGGACTGTATTATAGTTTGACACCATAGTAAAATTTGTCTTGAAGGAGATCAAAAATGTCAAGAGTGAAGAAATGCCTCATGTATGCATTTGAAGTTGCTGCAAAAAAAGGAATGTAAATACCCATGGAAGAATACTATATTGTATCTTCACTAAATGGCTAGGGGCTTTGAGCTGTAGCAATGATCTACTAGACCACCCAAGAGCAAGTAATACATACCATGTTCTGTGCCTTATGTATTCTATCAAATCTTTAACATGAAGATATATTTACCACACAAAAATTTAGCCACAGGAATGATTGTTCCTATATTCATTTATTCTCTTATGCATGTATGTTGGAATAATTACTCATGTATTAAACACTGTAAACTAGAAAAGAAATGTTCAGCTGCGGTTATCTACAACCTAATAGCTGGTAAAATAAGCAACAGCTAGATATCTTGAGTAAACATTTAATTATAGCTAAATATCTGGATCTTTTCAATATAAGATTTAGTTCAAACAAATGCAAATTCAAATAAGATAGCATTTTAAAAGCTATAGGAGAAAAGATAAACAGCAATAGTTTGTTTCAGAGACTTAATCAAGTGCTGAAGGAGAGCTATGGTGTTCACTGATCTTTGCTGTTACATTTCCAAGAATACACAACCACTGGAGAGATAATGTATTTTAAAATCAAGCCATTCAGATGTAAAATGAAGTTTCAAAAGTAGCTGAAGGTAAAAAATAGAATGTCTAAGAACTTGTGAGTTAACCTTGTATAATGTACTTTCAAACCATGGGGTACTGAAAGAGTCAAGCCCTGGAGAAGGTTGTGCTGTAACAAGGTAACACGTGTACTGTATTGTGAACCAAACTCACCAAGAACTCAAACCTACTAAAAAAGCAGAGGGGAGAATATGCTGATCCCCAACCACAGGCCCTTCCTTTAACTGAGACACATATGGCCAAACAGAAAATCAAAGTTACCACATTTAAATGATTAAAACTTCTCAATTTGAAACATCAGCTTTTCAGAAACAATTGCCCTTCATCTTGCAGATATGTCACTTGGAAGCTCTCCTCCTGTCTACAGGGTCATGATGCCACACAGCTCTTAGAAAGAGTATTAGCATGAATTTCTGCAGTTGCTTAACTCTTATTGAAGGCTTTCTTCTCCCTATGCACAACCCATAAAATTGCCTACTGGAGCTCCATACACATTCAGAAACAAAGAGATATGAACCACGAGCACTGTTTGTATTTTCTGTGATATTTGCGTGAACTTGCCAAGCCAGCCGCGTCCCATTTCCATTCATCAAATCATTTGCTCCTACTTTGTACTGCATTGTGTTTACATGGGACCACTCACCAGTTTATTCCTCCTTTTTTCATTCCTGTTTTGGTTGACTTCAAACTTTTTCCTACTGCCATGCCCAGAGCCTCTCAACACTTTGTCCAGCAGCTTACAAGTAAAGGCACGTTGAGAAGGACTGAAGGAAGCTTTCTCTGATTTTGATGGCACAAGGACCGCACTCCCTGCTGAGCCTACTTTAGCCCCCTGGGTCTGCCAGCACTGTTTCTCCTAGGGATCCAAAGCATTACACTCCACAGCATCCAGAGAAAAGTCCTATATAAAAATGTCCAAGTGGTATTTAGACCTTAAAACTGTCCAGATTTCCAGCAGGTCTCCCGGAAAGCTTGTGTTTTGGTTCACCAAAGTTGATTTCTAATCATACAGGTTCCTTCCCTTAGAAACCACTGCAGTGAGTATGCTGTACAGATACACCTGCCCTACATTTCCTCTGGTAGTAGAGTCTACTTGCTTTTCTTAAATTTTGCTCTGTGTTGCAAATACATCTCATTTATATGCTATGCACCACATACAACTGAAATGTGCATTAGTCCAACCAAGATAATAAAAACTGGAATCCTTCAGTGTCCTTGCTCTCTTCATTTTTCACTACCCTTTCAACAGAATCTCACCTGTCGCAGTCTTCAGCATACGGTTTGTACATTTTTCTCTTGGCACGTTTTGACTGTCTCTACAGAAAAGGAGATCATACTAAGGAATACCTAATAAGTGTAAGATGTATTCTGTCTGGATGATGAGGCACATTTGCTACTTTCTCATAGCTACAGAATTCTAGAACAGTACTGAAAAACTGAGATTGTTTCTACTTCCTGGGGGTACTATACTACTTACACATTTTCACACCATTTTTCTTACTTATCCTTTCTTAGATTACATATACTACCTCTGGGTCTAGGAACAATCTCATTTCTGTATGTACGCATGCAAGCTCATGTAGAAATCAGTTACAAATTAATATAACTTCTCATGGTAAATATGACTTTCACCAATGCCAGAGTTTTTACATCTGAAATTTCAGAAGCATAGTTGAAACTTCTAGTAAATTTTGGATGTGTGCTTGAAATCTCTAGTAAACCAGAGAAGATACTTCAGAAAGATTCATATATTCATATATTGATGAAGTTTTAAATGATCTCTTTCTTTGGTGGCAGGTACTGCCTCTGCCTTAGAATAGCTCTGAGACCCCAGGTTGATATTAATTTTTTATTCCAAATGAAATTAAGTCCCTGGAAGGTCTTAATGATTTGACTTGGGAGGGAAGACTGTATCTAAACCTCAAAGGACATATGGATGAGGACTACCAAATAAGCTAGCAACGGGGAAGTCCTCAAAAGGAACTTTACTTTCCAGCCTGGCAGTGGTATTAGACCTAGAAGAGGAGCATGTTGTATTCCCATAGGGAGGTAGCCATGGAAACATTACTTCTGTGTACTGGAAAGCTCTGTTACCTCTTCACTGATACCACTGGGGGCCATTTCATGCCTTACCTTATAAGTTCATGGTCCTCTAAGATTCCTTCTTCTGTACAATTGTTACACTCCATCCCTCCAAATGATTTATCGGAGTCTCAGTCATGACTGCACAGCATGAGGGTCGCTTCTGTCCTTCCCTGTCCTGGTTCAGCTGTGCAACACATAACACTGGAGGCTACTCTACTTCCACTCACATAAACTCCTATGTGCCAAAATAGCAGTTGGGATAGAGGGAGGCAGAGATGGGTCCTTGCCTTCCCCTTTCTGCTTCAGATACAGACTCTAAATCAGTAGCAGAAGAATCACTGTAGAAATTGCACTGGTTCTAATTTTGTACCATGGTGGTCTTTTTCCATGGTTAGCAAAGAAGGCATTTCCCCACCATCTGGTTGTACAAAGTCTTAGAAATTAAGCCTCAGAGAGATCCTAGAAAACTATCTAGGCTGGTACTCCCTGTTCCCTACTAACTGCTTCTTAAGCCCTTCCTTATAAGGCTCCTGGGAAGGCAAGAGTCTTCCAAAGTACTCAGCTTAGTCACACATTGCACTGCACTGCCAGGTAAAAGTTGTTCCCAGTACCACCTACCCTATTATCCTAGTTTTTCTTTAATATTAAGTTAACCTCCTTTCTCCTTGACCATCTTTTCATCTGTACTTCCAATGTCATCTCTATGTTATAAACATTTCAGGGCATTTTTATTCTCTGTACTTCTTACTTGAATCCACATTTAACAATAAAAAATAAATCATAATCGTTAATTATAATTAATGAGAAGTAGTTTCAAAATGGAAATCTGTGCAATCCCAAGTTTCTCCTGGTTTGGGTCTGCTCAGCTCTGGATTTTGGCAAGTCTCCATATCTAATAATAACAATGCTCAATGACACAGTGACTTTTAAAAATGAGGTTTAAAAAAAAAAAATCTGTTTAAGCCAATAGCCACATTTGTCACCAAAAATTCCCAGTATTACAGAGAAGATGGATTATCATGAGAAGAGGTAATCCCATCAAACTGTCCTCTAATTCTATTAAAATTATGCAAGTGACAAGTACTTTCTTAAGCACTGAATAACTCTTTCAGAAGTATTCCTATCAGTCAGAGAATGTTGATTCTGCACTAATTCTCAGCAGCAGGAGAATACGTTGCTCTCTGTGTAGGTATATGCAATGCTTACTTCCAAAAGGACATAGAAGTTTTCCCCTCTATTGTTATCATGTCATTGTCTATTGAATTTCTTAAACTAAACAACTGACTTTTAAAATTTTTTTTCTCCCCTGGCCAACAGATACATATCCCCTACTTGCAAAGAGCATAACACTGCTTAGACTGTTAATATGAACAGCTCAAGAATATCCTGCAATTGATATTTATCACATCAGCTTTTCTTGTGATAGTGTGATTTGGTTTTTTACCCTCTGCATTCCATTTAATAGCTAGTGCTTTAGTTAACTTGATGCAATTTTATAATGATCCTGTGGTCAAAAGGAATAGAGAAATAGGCATACCTGAATTCAAACCCTCCAAACAAAAATCTTGCCTGTTTTATCATTGCATTGCCATTTCACTGATGCAAAGGTATTTCAAATGGATGCAAGGTCTTTCCAGCCCCAAAGCAATCAGTTTCCTATCTCACTGAACTTGTTTAACTCCCACTGCTGCCAGTGGAAGGGCAGAGAGTCCTCAGACCATCAGTGGACCAAAAGCCATTATGATGGCTTCAGATCTGAGTGTGACCTTGAAAGGGCATATTTAGAGAATATGCAATTCAGTAAGTACTTGTGATCAAAAGTTATGCCTAGCTTGCATAATTTCAAAATAATTGGAAAAGGTGATCTATCTCCTGCCAACTTTTAAAGGATCTTTATAAATGCATTCAATACATCTCAGAGTGTTAAACTGTGTCCTAAGGCTGTTAGATTTTACACATTTGCATGACTTTTTAATTCAGTCCTAAAGCTGTTGCTCTTGGTTATTTTTAATGTAGTGCACAGAACAGATACTGTTCCATTTTTACCATACTCTTTGGTATCTACACAATGACAAGAATTGTATTTTTGACCTTTAATCTAACGAGCATTCAGACAAGACTGAGAAAGTGCACATTTGGAAATATTTCCTTCAGAGATAGAGGAGAGAGGGAGAAGAACATGTGTGTAAGGGGAAGAAAGAAAGACTAAGCAAGAAAGCAAACAATAAATCATGTCTTACAGTCTCAGTTTCTGGAGTCTGCATTCAGAGAATACAAGTGTGCAAATGGTCTGAAACTAACACTGAAAACACAGCAGACTTCTTGGAAATTAATATATATAAATAAAAAAATGGAAGATGATGTTACTTGCCAGTGCAAGGGAGTGGAAACAAGCAAAATTTCTAAACTTTCCACTCAGAACAGTAAATAACATCTTTTTGAAAGTTGAGAACGGTGAGTTAGTTTTTGCCTCTGCAATCCTTTTTCCATCAGCACCTCTCTGCTCTCTATTTGCATGTATTTTGGGCTCAAAGTGGGAGTAGAAGTATGGAAGGGCTGTTGGAAGAGCTCTGCTCCCATCCTTTCACCCTTGCCTCATTGACTCGGCTCCAGTTGCACACATCTGCTTCACCAGCTCTCTCTGGTGCCTTCTTCAATGAAGCCCCCCTGCCTGAAATTTCCTTCCTGACCCAATCCACTGTGCCCCCACCCCTTACTCTTTAAAGTCTCTTCTCAAAATACTTTTCATAAAATCTCTAAGTCCCAGTCCTCCCTTTGATTCCATCAAAGAAACAGAGGTAAAAAACAAACAGCCCCCTACAGACCTACTAAGACATGAAAATGAGCCGAGCGCAAGTGCTCTTTTGTTTTAAACTTTCTTCCCACACTGTTTGTCTTGTTCTGTCTACCTAGACTGATTGTTAATTGTGCTTCTGCACTTTTATATCTAGACTCTGAGTTTCCCAGAGTAGGCTCATCCCTTTAATAAATGGAGTTCATAAAGGATGTAACCTCCTCTTGGTGCAGAGAGAATCTGTATTCACTATTCTTACCAAATACTCAATACCAAAAATGAAAAAGTTCAAGAAGGGCTATCACCACAAAATTACTATCACAATTTATTTAGATGAGAAATGCAGATAAGCATCTGAGTTTTCAGAGGCTTCTCGAGACAAAGGATTTTATTCATCAGATGCTTGGAGACGCAAAGCAACCATAAACACAACTTTTTTTTTCTGGCCAGGGAAACAATTTTACAGCTGTTTCCTATTGTCAGAATGACTTAAACCATATGGGGTGAATCTGGTCCTAAATCTGAGCTCCACCAATCACTTGCTTTCACTTAGGCAGCTGCAGGTTTAATCAGTTGCACTCTGACTTCTGAAAATTTAAATTGTCTATTTAAGTGTACCAAGGCTCAGCCTGACTCACCTCTTTTTTCTCCTCTCTTTCAGGGTAGCATTGACCTATGTTCAAAATTCAGGCATAGGGCTGATTCACAAAGTCTGTCCTGCATACGCACCAGAAGGTTTCAGTAAGACAGACGTGAGGAAAAGGCCTTCTGCTACCCATTTGCAAGGTAATAAGTTCACTCTTTGTTAGCCCAGGCTTTGGTTCCCAATATATATGGAACAGAAGCTGGAGTCAGACCAAGGTCATTGTGCTGTGATTTTGTTTGAAGATGGATTTTACTTTATGATTTTGAAGAGCTTTGTGCCTTCTACACTTGAGGCAGTTGGATTTCTCCATAGTTACATGTCTCAGTTTAAAGGTAAATGTGTTGATCTGTTCATTATTAAGAGCATAATGGAAGAGAATCATTTTCATGATCCGGGATGGAGCATAAAAGGATTGCTCTTAATAAATATTTTGCTCTTCTATTTTTTTAAAGATGCATGATCACTTCTCTAACCTACTTCAAAAAAGAGGGTTTTAAATAGAAGCAGATTATGTCATAAGTCCCCCAGGTCATTTTGGGGAACAAAAAAGACAAACTTTTTATTTGGTTTAAAAATGTTTTTCTCTGCTTGTATATCAAAACCACATCAATCAGAGACCAGAGCTACAAAATCTGCAAGCAAAACATGGAACTGACTATTTGATAAATTCCATCAGATTTTCAGAGGGGGAAAAAAAAAAAAAAAAATTTCTTTAACTATTTCACTAATAACTCTCTGGTTTTTGTGCCCCTGGAATCAGTCTTCCATAGTGAAGTAATGCACAAAGTGTTCAGAGAAAAGCAGGATTTTTTTAAACTGATAAACTCTTTGGGCTACATGCTAAATTGATGATTATTCCCAGAAGCCTATGAGCCAGACTGCAAGTGCGAAGCAGTGAAGAGCCCTCAACAGCACGGGTCGTGTTGATCTCTTTATAAAAGTCTCCCCCCTTAGTTAGAGTTCAGATCCTCATACTTGCAACTTGACAGCCTGGTGAGCCTCATGGCTCCCCTATGGCATGTGTGCAAGCACAGCTCATGTTCATCCCACCAGTTTCAGGTCTGACTGAGGGAGGTGGGATGTGTTTTCATAGCTGCCCTTTGTCCTCTTCACCAGGAAAGATCAATGTTCGGGATGTTTAAATCAGGAGTCTGATTTAAAAAAATCATTTCAGGCTACGGGTTTTGGTGCCTTTCTCCTTCCTCCTTGCTCAGTCCTCTTTTTAAAACTACCTAAGCCGCCTTCTCACAGAGACACTAAACATAAAATGCATTTTAGATTTTTTCATCTTTTTACAAATATAATGTAGTTCCTGACCAGATTAGACTGCCACATACTAGAGGAAACCATGGGGAGGTTAGACAAAGTGAAGCGATACCAGTTCTAGTTTAGTCTTGATTTTTGGCCAAACATTTTGCAGGGAAGTTTTGACATTGCCCAGAAGCCAAGTTTCTTATATAGCTGAGTAATTGGCCTGCCCAGCCTGAGAGCTGCCGCTCTGTCCCACCTATCTTTAGAAAATGATGAATTTATTTAGTAATTCATGAAACCAGTTTTAAGGGAAGGTGGTTTACCACCATGGCCAAACTGTTGCAGCCTTTTGACTAGCCACGCTACACGGTGTCTCTGGCAAGCTCACCCAACTCGGTGCTTGGCCAAGCTGGTTTTCAGAGCAATTTGTCCAAGCCGAAGGTACGAGCAATGGAAAAAAGGGAGCAGCAACCATCTTGTACAGCTGACCTCCTCCACATTCCACAAAGTAAAGAAATAAAACTCCTGTTTCATTAAAATACAGTACACAAAGAAAGACATGAAGTCCATATGCCCATGTAAAAGGTCCTTTTTAAACTACTCTTGCATAAAGTGTTGTGCCTCTGTCCCCCCACATTGGACTCTATTTCCATATAAAAGGAACTTTGTTAAAAGCACCTGCTGATCAGGTTCATTTTAATTAGAATGAAAAACTTCACTCAAGACAAACTCCTTGTTTTCGTTTACCTTGCAGTGGCATTATTGACCACTTTGCACAGGCAAAGGGATTGCATCTAACTGCTGGATGTGGGTGCCCAAGGGTAGTTGTATTTAGAGTCTGCCGGTCCGCTGGCAGGTGGGTAACTGGTTTTCTTTTCCATGACTAGGTAAGTCTGCTTTCCTTTTACAGGAAGCAGGTAGAGATTCTGCTTATCTAAAAGTGCAGAGAGAAAGCCATGGACCAGGTGCTACAGTTTTCTAATGCTCAGAATCAAAGAACCACAGAACTGCAGAATGATAGGGGTTAGAAGGGACCTCTGGAGATCATCTAGTCCAACCCCCCCTGCCAGTGCAGGTTTACCTAGAGCAGTTTGCACAGGATCATGTCCAGGTGGGTTTTGGACAGAGACTCTGCCCCCTCTCTTGGAAGCCCATTCAAGTGCCCTGCCACCCTCAAAGCAAAGAAGTTACTCCTCGTGTTTATGTAGAACTTCCTAGGTACAAGTTTGTGCCCATTGCCTCTTGTCCTGTCACTGGGCACCACAGTCCCATCCTCCTGACACCCCACCTTTAAGTATTTATAAGCATTGATAAGATCCCTGCACAGTAGAAATTTAAAATTTTAGATATAGCTACAAAAGAGTTTTGGTTATTGCCTTACTTTTCCATTTTATTTTTCAAGTGCTTCTATTTTTTTCCATCCTTCTTTCCATTGCTTTCCTACTGTCCAGAGGGCAAATACACAGCTAATATAAGTCTTACATCTCTTTGACAAGGCAATGACATTTATTTCCTATCCTGCTTTCAAACCCTAGCTACAATAACATCAATGATGCTGTGAACTTTCCTCAAGTTTCACTGATGTGAAAGAGATTAGTAGCAGAGCTATTCGTTTTATTTGGCCACCTCTTTGCCTAATTGGCTGTAGCTTGCAGCAGGAGAACTGGTGGTAAAATAGCTTTTCTGGTGTGTGAAAAAAAAAAATATTTTCCAAATTTCTCTTTAATCAAAATTAAACCAAAATCTAAAAGGTTTCACATTTTCCTATGAACCACAATATTCTGAGAATTTTTTTTTTCCAAATGGAAGACATATGATACTTCCCAGATGAAATATTTTCCCCAGAACCTACATCTGCTCAATAAAATTGCATTTACTTCATTTTCATTGATGCAAAGAAAGCCAGTTCTGTTGAACAGCTGCCTTAAACTCCAAGGTTTGGGGCCTACTTTATAGCCAAGGCTTCCTGGGCTTTTCTGCTCCCCATGCCAAGCAAGGAACAGTTAGCTTCTGCTGAGCTGATGACCTTGGACTTCCAAGGTCCTCATCTCAGGAGCAGGCAAAATGCTAAAAAGCCAAAATTCTAAATTAAATCTCAGGCTACATTGAGCAAATATTTTGTGACAGAAATCTTTGGGGCTTAACACAGTCACGTTTTTTGTTGGAAAACATTATTCATAACATTAACTGAGAACAGCATGGGGTTGTCCTACTCCAGGGGAAATTCAGAAGAATTCAGAAAGGGAGTTCAGAAGAAATCTCTGTAAATCAGTTACGGAGAAGAGCAAATACTTTCTTCCATGACTGTGCCAGTGAAACTGGCAGGATCATGCCCAGGGCACATACTAAAAGAGAGACCGTCTGTGGAATGATGATAAGAGACTATTTTCTGGAATCTATCATATGTCATGATCAGGGCTATAAAAGCAATGCACAGAATACATGGCAAGTTTCCACAGTTGCTGAAGCCAGGCACGGCTGTTACACATCTCGTTTCCTCCTTTCCTCCCTGTCCTTTTCAACTACGGCAGGACTCAGACAGGGCTGTGGTAGCATCCCCTGCAAATTTTCCACTGGGAAAGATGGAGTTTTTCACTTTCCCCTTCCAGGATTGCTCACACTACAGCCAGGCTTGACAGTCCCTGATCTCTAAACATGGATAAAATGCAAAGATGTTGCTGATGACACTGATATAAATCAATTTTAGAAGTTTTTTTGTTTTTTTTTTTTAATTAGGTAATGTTTGTAGACTTACATATATATCATGGTGTCTCTCTCCATATATAAATACCTCTATGTGTATATGGATATTTATAAAAGTACAGACACTTTAAAAAAGCAGTCTTTGCCTCAAACACCTTGTGCTCTGTTGGAATGTCTGTTGATGAGATGGCATTTGGTAACAGCTGCATCACTGAGACTGCACGTGTGATACCACGTGGTGCCAAAGGTGATGGAGAAGCCCACACCAGCCTTTGTTTCTGTTACATCTTGGCCTGAAGCCTATGAGGAAGTGGTTACAAACTGAACTAGCCACAGGTAGTGTGTGACCCTTTGGAAAGCATGGGATCACATTTTCAAGGGATAGTTTCTTTTGTTTTGCAAACATAATTTGTGCTCGTAAACTCTGAGCTGCACATGAACAAATGCCTCCATCTCAGAAGCTCCAGGTTCAATAGCTGTTCCTTCTGCAGGTGCTTCTTACTATTGACTCTGGAGGTTAAAAAAGGAGGCATGTGCCTCAGTCTGAAGATGCCATACCCCTTTCCCACATTTTATGTGCAGTCCATCCCAGAGCAGAAACAGTAAACACTAAAACAGCAGGAACCTTGTTTCCCTCACATGGAGCTTTACGAGCTGTTGTAATATACTTCGAAGCCAATGCAAATCCCATCAGTATTTTCAAAGTCCAGCTAGTGCACAGTACAGCACAGCCAAAAACTTTTAAGTAGCTAAGGCAGTAACCACATTGAACTTGACATTTAATTTCAGGAAGATGCCTAGATTTTGTAAGAATAATTATTTTCTTAATATTGTTATAAGGTGATGTTTTTATATTAATCTTTTAATTAAGTTCAGTACTATTATTCTGCCATTTTTGTGTTCTATTTTATCTTATTCTGCACATGAAAATTCTAGAGAAAGATCAAGAGTGAACATTAATCTATGTCGCTGCAAACTGGAGTATCCTACCCTGGTTCTGGGGGTGAAGGTGAGTGTCCCACATATGCTCTGAATCTGGCCCTGGTTACATAATCTCAGCATTCATGTGGAACTGGAGACTAGGATAATGATTCCTTTGAGTAGGAGAGAGGCAGGGACAAGAGTGACATTTAAAACAAAGAGGAAGGATTAAACATGAGAAGGGAAAGGCAGTAGTTACAAAAGGGGGGAAAAGCAGAAGAGGACTGAGAAAATCTGGGAGGACAAAATAAGAAGATACTGCACATACCAGAGCACACCTCCTCACAGAATGTACAAAAAGCTCATAACTGTTAAGAATTATCATAATTATGTTCATGCTATATTAATAATAATTGTCATAATCACTTTGATGGTAGGATTATTATAGACATAGTGCTAATAACTATGCTAATAAGTCCATCAATAATACAGATCCTCTAGCATTTTGAGTGCTGACATTACTGTACTGTCCGGGAGATCACCAATGAACCACTGGTGCGTCTCTGCTTACCTTCAGGGCCAGTAAGTACTAGTTCATCACCCAGAATAAGCCTGTGTGGTGAGTCTAGAAAATACAACTCTGCTGCTAAACTAGTTTGCAGCAGGGTGAGGATTTCTTCAAGTTCTTCAAGTATCTAGGACTCATCATTTAAAAGCAAGATGCTGAAAGACCTTTATGCTTGCAAAATGCTTATAAAAGTGTCTAAATGGACAGAATTGTAGTTCTTGCTGTCTCAGATACCTGAAGGAACTTATTTCTAAGATGATGCTGAGCATTCTCCCAAAAGAAGGCTGTTCAGCAGGCTCTGTATGGCAGCAGGAGCGTATCATGAACTCCACAGCCAGTGGAAGACACCAAGAGTAGCTGGTCGACATGGACACATTTACAAGTATTTCAAGATGTGTTCTCCTGTGTTTCAGACAAAGACAGTATGTAATTTGTACACCATTTGATAAAAATAAATAATGTGTCTTTAAACACTTAGTAACATTTGCTTTTTAAGCCTAGAGCACCAGCAATGTAATTTCAAATTTCCTGCAAATTCTCTGGGATTCACTGAAGATCTGCATTTATACAAGTTAATGGAGACTAGAGCAGCAGAGAGGTGCATCCTGCAACCATTACAATTGGGCACCTGTCTTTCTTCCCACGGTGACACAGTGCCAGAGACAATAGGGAAAAAGGAGGAGCGAAAATATGCATCTTGACTTCATCCTGGAGCTGGTAGAGCATTGAGGGTCCCCTCATTCAGTTATAGCCAGAGGTACCAAAAACTTTCCTTTTCTGAGATGGAGTGACTAGGTGTGGGGCAAAAGGGAAAAGGAGGAGGATGAGACAAGGACTCACACAGAGACATTTCAGAATGTCTTAAAAGATGCAGAAAAATGAAGAGTTCATCTTTTTGCAGATCACGTTAACATTATTTTTAACCTCCCTTCTTTTATAATGACCCCTCTGGAAGGGTGAAACATGCATTCTTACCAGCTCCTTTTATTCAACTTAAAACATACGTGCTGAGTTGTTGTTGGCTTTTATACTTGTGAAATAAAAAGGAGCAGGATGTTAGGGGAAAATACATTTCTGAAGCATTATTTGTTAAAATATCTACAAAGAATTTCACGGCCTTCACAAAGAGATTAAAGTGAAACAGCTCACAGTTTGACCTTCCAACCCTTCCTGAGGTCTCAGTAGGTGATGCAGCAATACCTGGAGCTGTCTGTTTCTGGCTGAAGCTGCAGTATGGTAGATTTGCACTGTAATTTGTCTACTTGCTATCTCACATACAAGTGATGGGTTGCCCCATAGTTTCAAGTAGACTCTCAAGGATCATGTATGTAGGGACAGACCTTGTGAAGTCCACTACCTCTGAATTTTGCTTCAGCAAAAATTAATTAATTAAAAAAAAAACCCCAATCAGCAATGAGAAATTCAATGAAACTGGGGTTCCTGCAGCAGTCTGGGTGGAGAAGATAATGACAACATACTGTCAGATTTGTGAGATGCAAGCTGAAAAACAAGCAGAACCCTTCCCACCCACTCAAACCCCATAACCAAGCAGAAAACACAAACACATTAGTGCTCATCCCCGAACAGCTAAAGACATTGTCGGACATATTCTGTACTCCCACGTGAGTAGAGACATAAAGCTGGGTGGTATTAATGGAGTAATATTCAAACCTACACCCACAATTTAAGGAACTGTGATGTTGACAGGCCCTTGATGCTTGTAGGGTTTGGATAGAGCAGAGCTGGATCTACTTTCAAGACCATCCCTGGGAGTCTAGACACCCAGGTATGTCCTAGATCCAGACTGTTTCAAAACATTTTAAATTCTAAAGAAAAGACACACTTCTGATCCAGGTGTGTATAGAAAGGTCTATGCTGATCTCTCTTTAAGGTTTAGGGCAAGGCATGGTGTTTTCTTCCCGCCCCTTACCAAGGTCCAGGGATAAAAGTAGAGTCCACCAAGAACAGAGAGATCACACGACTCCAAATGCGGCTATCGCTGTTGGGGGAAAAACAAAGAGATCAAGTGTGCGTTTTGGCAAGTCCAAGTGATTCTCTGTGCATTACATCCCAGCAAATAAAAACACACTCAATAAGACTGCCAATCTCCATCTGAAACGTGGTGGGATTTGAGGTGGAAAGAATAAACACAGACCATTACCTTTGACCCCAGGAACAGCTGGAGATTTCTGGCTTGGATTGTGGAGGTAGCTACAGCTAATCAGCCCTACCATGTCTTTTAAAACATCAGAAGATCTTCTGAGTTCATTTGGGTATGTTTATTAAATGTACTTCTTGCCCACCTCTCTTTCACAAGCACAGCAGCCTAGCGCCCTTAGTCAGCCTTTCATGGAAGGTACAAAGTTCATGCTCAGACTCCATTCTTTCCATTGATGATTTTCCACAATATTGCAGAATTCTCCACAGAGTTGCTCACAACAGATTTAAAGCATAGGCCTTACTCAGAGAAGAGTATGAATAAGAGAGAGTAAAAACATGAAGTCAGAGAAAGAATACCAAAGCAAGACAGGAAGCACAAGGGATGGTAGATAAAAAGGACTGTTAGCTGGAGGTGGCAAAGGAGCAGGTAATCAGACACTGCATCCTTGGATCACAGAATGTGCCAGGTGGCTACAAACCCTCGGGTTTTGGCTTGGCCACGGCAAAGATAAGGCCAGCTGCAAAGCTTGGATCCCGATCAAATGTTTGCAGTCCAAACACCCTGAGAGTTGGGGTTATTTGGCATGGGCCCATGTCTAGTTTATATTAATGTTTATTGCCCCTTGGCCATTTGGAAACTAACTTTCATAATTCACACCTCAGCAATGCATGTTTGGCTGTCCTGATGGCAGGCAACAAATCCAACTCTGCTATCTAGCAGCACTCCCTTCAACTGTACGGAGCTGCCTTGCATGTGGCTTACATATTACAGCTGACAAGGGCTGAATGACAACTTTGTGTCTCACTGTTAGAAGCTTAGCCAGAAAGGCACAAAAGGCATGTCTCCTGCTAGGGCTTTCATCTTTCATATCCACTCAACACTTTTTACAGCAACTCTTTGGTTGAGAAGATCTGTGTCCTCTCTGCCTGCCTTCCTTTCCAGAAGTCTCACTTGGCAGCCCTGTCACCCACAGCTGTTTCTTTGGTTCATTGGTCACACAACTTAGAGGTATAAGTATTCCCTAAACTGACCTCTCTGCTCTTAAATATGGCTTAGACCTGTTATCTTGAAACCTTCACCTTAATGGTACTTTAAGATTGGCATTGATTCACCATTGGCTTCATGCTCATCAAAGAACAAGACCAAGAAGAGAGAACAGTCTGGAGTCATGCTCCTGGGAGCAGGAAGAGAAGGTAATCATCATAATGAATGAATGAACTTATTTCTTATACTCCAGAAGATAAAGAATTCAGCCCAAGATCCTCCTATTTCATTTCATTCCTCTGGTAAAGAGTATATTTTATTAACTAGTCCTTTACATTTAAGTCTGCTCTGTCCTTTCAAACTGGGGGGAAAAAAATCAGCAAAAGATATATTTCACAGAGTCTATTTCTGGGAGCATTTTGAGTACTTAACAAGTTCATCTTCTGTGAGCAGCCATTTCATGTATCAGACCATAATGATTGCTTGGGTTCAGCCTGCAGCACACATTGGTGCACTCTGTTAGATCTCCTTCCTTGATGCAGGAAAGCCAGACTAAATGTTATCTTAATAATACTTTCTTCCTTTTTTTCTGCTTCTCATCTGTTTTGAGTTTTTCCCTGTCTTCCCTCCCCCTATTTATAGTATGTCTTACTGTGCACTGACAGGTGTCTTCACAGACAATGAAAAGTGAAGGAGGTAGTAATGATGAAGGATATTGTTTTCTCTAGTGCTTCTAAGTCATCCCTGGAGATAACTCACCTTTTAAAAATCAAGGTATACTAGCCTGGGCAGCACAAGCTAAACTTAATTTATATTACATAATTCAGTCAAGCTTGGTCCATTTCTGACCTCAAAGTCTATCCCAACCAGCATGAGCACTGATGCTATACACTGTGTGAGGTACCCCTCATACAAATTGTCCTGCCCCAACATTATCAGTCTTTCCTTTAAGCAAAAAAACCCAAGCCAACAAAGGCCAGTGGAGATGAACCAATGTTACAATAATGAATAGTTTTTCTAGTCATGAATGCTAACGCAAGGCAATTGCATCTCAGGGTCACAGGACAGAATCTAAATAACCTTTTGATTGCCCTCTTGGCTTCTGCCATCAGGAAAGAGCACTTCCCCTGATTGGGGCATTGCTCAATTTAGAGTCTGTTGAGTTTTCATTTTTTAAAAAGAGAGCCATCAGGGGCTCTATTTTCTTCTTTCTTGCCCCCTTGCAAGGCCACCTGCCCTGAGCGTGGCTGGCACAAAGCCCTCTCAGATCAGGCTTAGGGAAGTGCTCATGTTTCACACCCAATCATCAGCACAAAAACAGCTACACAAGGTTAAACCCAATTTTCCACGCATGGAAATGAACTGGTGGGTGAGATGGACAGCTAAACTTTCATGATAAATCCTGGCTAATTGCTACTCCTTTTTTTTCACTCTGGAAGCCGCAGTCCCAGAGAAGGCCAGCATCTTTTTTGCAGTGACAACCACCTTCCCAGCCCTCTTTCTGCCTCTGTGCCACAGTCCTGCCTGGCACAGCTGAGGGAAATATCACTGTGAGGCATTTTCCTACTCCAATTACTCCAGCTCTTGCCTGGCCACAGGCCAGAACAGGCTCTGGCATAGGTTAGGGTTGTCTTAAAATACCCGAGGATGTGACTTGTGTAGCTAGCTGGCAGGGGAGCCAAGGGGCTGGCAGGGCCCAGCTCAGCCCTACCAGCTGCCTGTGCCCCTGCAGGGGCAAGGACAGGGTGCACAGGGTGAGCAAGCCTGGCTTCACACCACCCTCTGGTGGCATTTCCTTGGGCTGAAGAGACTCTCAGCTACCCTAGAGATGCACTCATCCTTACACTGTCCTTACAGCACTGAGACACCCCAAAGTGAAGTACAGGGCACATGGGTATCTTTAGGATTTTCAGGATAACACCCCTTTAGTATTGGGTGCAACAGGTCTCTCTGGACAATGTTAATTACAGAAAGCAATGTTTTTTAACTTTGCACCTTTATATTCACTATTCATCTCAAATTCAGCGTCTCTTTCCACATCGCTTTCTCCAGGACATTTTCCCCACACCTGGAGATAGCCCTGCTTCAGTGAGTGTCCACATACCAGACTCCAGGTTAGTTTTGTGTTTAACCGTCAATGACAAGAAATGCAACATCCTGAGAAAGGAAATCTAGACAATTATTCTTGTTCATATATAGCTCCTTGTGGAGAGGAGCCCTACTTGATAGTGAATCTTAGTTACAGAAAATATTGCTCTCCAGCATAGCCTTGAGAGCTACATGGTGTTGTTTTCATTCAGCTTTGCTGAGGCCAGAGATAATTTGTACACTCTAAATACAAACTGCATCATGCTAATGAATTCATAATAGTCAAAAGTACTCTATTCATAATAGATCTGAAAAGGCAAAATACATAACATTAATAAATTTTGAAGAAAATATGTGCCAAGAAACTTGTAAACTGGAGTTAATTGAATATAACAATGCAGACAGTTTTAAAGGGATGCTTTCGACAATATTTACAAGAAAACTAAATTTTAATACTTATTTCTTCAACTAAATTCCTTAGTCTTGTGCAATGTACAGTCATTAGTGTCTTCTTTGCTAAGACGTTAAGCAGTAAGTAGAGTTATATTTTCCTGCTTCTGTCATGATGTACACCTATTTAGTTTGCACAGAAAAGACTACGTATGTTCTAGTGCATAGAAGGATCAGGCCCTGCAGTAAAGCAGACTCTGAGTACTCATTAAACACAATTAACAGTAAATTGGATTGTTGCTTTATTGTCAGCTCAACCTTGTAACCTCAAAGCCTCCTCATTTTTATGTGACCTTATAATCTCTGTTGGCATGTATGAATCAAAGATCCATATTGCTTAACCAGTGTTTTAGCAGACTTTGTCTCAATTTAGGAATTCTTTTTAAATAACTACATTTATTATAACTATATAAAGGAATATGAGTATTATGAGATTTTATATTATTTTCCTTGTTTTCTCTTTCTAGATCACTAATAAATTTATATATAAAGGCCTAATCCTGTCTTCAGTGACATCAGAGGCAAAATTTACCCTGGTATCAATAAAGGCCCATAATATGTAGGGAGAAATATGACCCTGATTAGGAGCCACAGAAGAACAAAACAATCCTTCCCTACAGGAAACTGGACAGGAAGAAAGTAGGGAAAAAAAAAAAAAAAAAAGGAAATAAAAATCTGGATGGCTGATTCCATTTGACTCCATTTACTTCCTAGGAAACCACGTTACTCCCGTATATAAATCCTCAGTGAGATTTCTAAGTTTCATCAAATATGTACACATCTGCACGCTCACACAACCCCACAGAAGGCAGCTGAGCTGCAAATAATAGCTATTTCAGATCCAGAATCCCTCCCCTTTGCTCTTGATGATAGTCTTTATTACCATTGTATATCCATAAGAAAGTAGATTAGCTTCTTTAGTCCTTTAACACACCAGATATTAACCTTTGGGAAGGCTGTTTTAATTTCATCATTTTCTTTCCTTAGTCTAATTTCTAGTGTAAAAAGCCTATTTTCACTTTTTATTCTATAGGCAAAATGAGACAAACAGGTGAAGTCTTACTGTTTCTTTCAAAGACTATGTGCATTTGTTTAAACAGTACGGATTCTATGGTTGTTGCACCAAAAGGTGAGTCTACACCTCCTATAGCAAGCTCTCAAACACTAGTTCTCAACTCATTTTGAGCTTTTTGGGACAGTCGAAGATGCTCTAATTTGTAATGTAACCAGAACTATAACAATTGCCAAAGAGGAGGGCAAGGATAGGAATCTGACAATTTTAGATGCATTAGTCCCTACCCACTGACTTTAACACAGACTTCCTCTACAATATTCCTTTACTCAAATCACTAAGGGATTTGCCCCTTGAAATTAACAGCTTCTACCCATGCTGTATGTCATTAGGTAATTTTGATGTAAGACGGATGATATTCACGTCAAGATGTCCACTTCCCAGTGTTTTGTGTTTCTTCTATTTTTTTGTGAAGTGAAAAGCATTTTCCTAATCGATGTGTCTGCAGTGGGTGAATTATCTTCCTCAGAAATTTCTATGCTATCTGCCCATGGCTGAGACATGTCTACTCTTGATTACAACCCAACACAATATTTTAAGTGATCTATTTTTAACAAGGACACTAGATAAATGTTCCTGAATTTCCTGAGTATCTCATATTGGCACCTTTTAATGAAATGATGTCACCATAGCCATATATCAGAGATCATTCAAAAGAGACCCATCCCCTGCTCAGGAGACTACAGAGCACCCCCAAAGAGGAAAGAGATGCAGTAGCTCTTAGAACATTGGCAATAGCAGGCAAGTGAGGGGAACAGGGGTAAAGAGGGCCTAGACGGGCAGCTCTGTGTGACTCTGTACAGCCTGATGAGATCTTACCAAGTCTAAGCCACCATGTTATCTCATGAAACCTCCAAAGGTACGAAGAGGCTTTGTTCTTAGCCTTTCTGAATGAGAGGGCCTTCCCTCCTCAGCAGTTCTACCTCAGCTTTACATCCCCAACATCCCTTTTTTGTGCATTGTGCCCGAATCGCTTCTAGTCAGTCAGTTCATTGCATCCCCAAAGGTGGGAGCCAGGAGGAAAACAAGTGTAAATCAGAGAAGCTGAACTAAAGCCCTAAGTTTGCAAAAGACTTGGCATTGATCACAGACTGTGTGGGTGGACAGTATCTCTCTTTATGCACCAGGAACACAGAGTAATGATTAGGCTTCTGGTTTTGCCGCTCGCTTGTGCTGGCTTGTTGATACTGAACATGTGCTCAAATTCTATGGTGCTTTACTCATAGGCAGTCTCCACATCATGCCGCAGAGGACAGGTAACCTGAAATCACCCAGAGGAGTGCTAACCAGCACTGAGTTAAAATCAAGACTTAGAAGAGTATTCTCTTTCTTTCCTTTTTAATGGTAGCATAAATATTGGAAATAGCACAGAATATTAATGTGGTTAGTACTATAAAGACAACTGAGCATCTGCTTAGCAATAAATTCTGCACAGGCTATCCAGAAAAGGCTTTTATTCTAAAATGTATCTTTAAATAGAGCTGGACTGCAGAAGGAAGTTCCACTCTACTGCCTCCCTTGAACTTTGGGCTGAGCCACAGATCTAAACCACTCTTCAAATTATGGGCTACAAAGCCAAGAGGTGTCTATTTTCTAACCTCCACTCCTCTGGACTGTGGCTAAAGTTCCCACAAAATCCAACATGAGTTTTCAGCCTAGCAGAAAGCTAGGAGAGGAGCAAGGGTGATTAGCTCCGGAACCCCAGGAATGCATTTACAAATGACCTTCCTGGCATCTTCTACATTTTGAGGTGGAAAAGTTGGACTTTACTGTATTCCTAAAACTGACCAGGACCACCTAGCACTGCTTCCCAGCTATGCTCCAGATGTGGCCATGCATAGCTGGAATGTTTGGCCACAGTAGGACTTGCCCACCTTATCTGTTCCCACGTATCTCTCATTCAGTGTTATTGCAGGATGCCATGAGAGTCAAATATTTAACAACGTGCTTAACCTGAAATATGCACAGCTCTTGCTGTTGGTAGTTGCAGCCATTCTGGCTGGGGGAACTGCTGCACCTCCATTATGTCTAGGGCATCACTCTTGTATGGTATCAGCCAGTGCTCCTAATTCCTCAGCTGGGATCTACTCTCTGTTGTTAAATCCTGCACACTGTAAACATATGCAGCCCTGCCAACACTGTCGGTTGAATTCCTCTGACAGGTACAGTTTTCTCGGTACAACACAATATAGACTTAGCTGTGTCCATTTTTCCAAGTCTTTGAAGTGCAGATCTTACCACAGGTAAAGTGGTTTGGAGAAGAATAAGGGAACTGGTATTTTTTTCTATTTAAATCATATGCCCCTCAGTGTACCTGTTTACAGGTAGATAATAGCTTTCTTAGAAATGCAAATAGTTTAATCCAAAGAACATTTTGAAGGGGCTCCAATCAGAAAACCAATGGCCATTTAGGCACAGAAGGAATTAATCCTGCTTCTGTGGAGCCTTGTTTTAGAAGTGGTTGGCTCTGGCATGCAAGAAGCACATGCAGCTGAGAGCTAACTCTGTTTGGGGCATTTACAGGCGCTCTTCTCCCATGTGACTGTTCTAGTGCCTAATGAGGTGCGATACCATTCTGCAGCTTTTCCTGCAGTAAGGGCATTTACAGCATCTGTCTCCTCTATCCATTTGTCTATTTTCATGACATTTGTTACTTAATTATCTGGGAGAGCTTTAGTCCTCTGTTACATTTGGCTAAAAGCTGCCACGGGGCTCAAAAAAAAGGAAAAAAAGACAGAGACAGACATGCAGGCAAGCCCCACGCTCCTATAAGCCTTATTCCCTTAAGAAACAAATTAAAAACCAGCAGTGATGCCACTGACAAAAGCAAACCACGGAGTGACAAAGATCATACGCTTTCTAAAGCACTCCCCATGATTCTTGAGGAAAGACCAGGGAAACCACGTGAGAGGCAGTGCCTCCTCCCTGTTCCATTGCAGGGACTGCTGGCACTGAACCCCAGGCACAAGATGCTGGGGAACGTGGGCAGGGAAGTGCAGGGGAGGACAACACCTGAGAGCAGCTCCATGCAACCTGTGAGCCTAGGGCTTTGGACAATGCCCTGTTTCAGACAGGGAGAGCAATTTTGGCACCCTGCCCTCTCCTCTGACAGCCCCTTTCCAGGCTCACACCAGCTGTAAGACTGGGCTTTCTCTGTCTCCAAGCCCTGGCCCCACCATCTGCTGAGCCTTACTCAGGGTGCCCAGCTATCCCCATGTACCAAGGACCTTCACAGAGAAGTTTGCTGCTGGATTAGGTTTTACCACAGCAACCCTTTTCCAGCCCTGCTTCATCCACAGTTCTGTGCTGTGCCAGTACCCTGCAGGAGAAGACACTGGGATGCTGCATTCATGGATATCCCCCGAGGACATGCATAGGTTAGGTTGCTCTGACACCTAATTTTCCATATCTGCATATCTGCTGAGCATCCCTTGCCTCTTCTCAGAGTTCTGAATAGCAAAATGGCTCTTTGCATTTTAATTCTTTCACAATGCACTTTTCCACCGACTGCTAAGACAAGGCTGAAAGTTTTTCATAAACCCAAAATGCTTGTTAGCTGCTTTTAATATACCTGATATGAGAGATTAGTACATATTTTTCCTCTAGTTCTTCGGGAAAACATTCCATATATATTTTACCTTTCCTTTTGTGCCCTTCACTCGTGCAGTGCAACTGTTGTCTTCAGTTTTCCTTTGCAGGAAGTAAGATCCTTGGATTAGCACAAAGAAAAATAAATCAACTCCCACCAGCTAGAGTGTAAGTGTAAATTACCATGTGGATAGTTGGGAACTCAATGCTTATGCCAATTAAAATATTAATAAATAATTCTAGCTGATTTTTCTATATTAAAAGGAGGAATTTTTAAAGTACATGATTACTGTGTAATACGCAATTTTAAAAGACCTCTTTGTTACTTATTTGGTGCTCTAAATCACATACTTTTGAATATTGGGTTGGATTTTACCCCTTTATCCTTTTGAAAGGCAGAACAAAAGATAAAAGCACAGGAAAGAAAAAGTATGAGACAGCCCAGCTTCCCTGAAGTGATGGATTGAGTGGGTGGTAGCCATTTGTCAAGGAAGTTCATCTGGTAAATTCACAACTGACTTCACGTCAAAGGGAATAACTGCATTTTGGCTCCACGTTAGCCAGGCAGATCAGCATTTCAGAGATAACTGGACTGCAGCAATATTTCACAGCTCCCATAGTTTCTTATGTGGGAGGACCATTTCACAGAGCTCACCTGCCTGCAAATGGGCTAGCTGGGCTGGAAGGGAAATGAGAAGGACATAATGACAAAGGATTTTATAGACTGATTTTGTTTCTAAGGCTTATCTTCATAAAATGTAACCAAGATGAGGAAAAATAATTTTACTGTTTCTCCACATTTGCTTACTTCCAGTCTGAACTGACAATAGCAGATATGCAGTCTTATTTCAGCTATTGATTTGCTCTCTTATCAGCACTAAGTATTAATATATTATTGTTGTGCCTTGAATGGTGGCTACCAACTCTGATGGGATTCTTCAGCTTCAGGCATGCTCTCCATTAATTGCCACATGCCAGAGTTTTTCTGGTCACATAAAGACTTTTTTTAGTCTCCGTAGAGCACTGCATTATTAACCCTCAGTGCAGACCACGGCACCTTATATGTGCATATATGCCTTTGAGTACTATGGAGAAAAGTAGGCAACTTCTAAGCAACAGTAGGGGTGGTTCAGACCTCTGGCTGTAAGGACAGTGACAGCCATGGAATGTTGTGGTGCTAGCTAGTGACCTTGAAATAATTCTTCCTTGCAGTTAGATGAAAGTTAAAAGCACTTACACTTAAAAAAAAAGAGAGAGAGAGAGATAACCAACTGCAAAGACAGTTATATTTAACAGAAACACCTAAACAGGATCAGTGTGTGCAGCATATTTCTGTCTCTTTGCTGAAATTGTATAGATTGATTTGACAGTGACACTGGATTTGAGGTGACAGAATCCTACTCTGTCCTGCAAGTGAAACTGTGATAATGACTTAATAAAAAATCATCCTTGGTCTCTTAGGAATGTCTTTAGTTAGCTGGTACCAGTGTTTACAAATGACCCAATCCGTGTGCAAAAAACTGTATATGGAAATGAAGCAAAACCTTTGCTGCCAAGATATAAAGATTTTGGTGACACAATTTGAGAAGTACCACCAGAGGGTATCCCTGATTACCTAAAGCCAACCTTTGGCAAATAGTAAGAAGTGAGATCAACCCAGGGGAAACTAAAAAAGACAGGGAAAAAAGTAAACCAGCAATTTAGAAAATTGGTATACATGAGAGAGTAACTAAGACAGCAACATTTACAGTGGCAGAATTATCAACAAATTGAAAGACAATCTGTGAATTATATTTATATCATAAAAAAGTCAGTTTATATGGCCTTGAAAAAGCAGGACTGACTCTTCAACACTCTACTTAGAGACAAAATTACTAACCTCATTGGACATCATCTCACACCAGTTCAGAATCTGACCCTGTAAGTGAAGGAAAGCAAAGGGTTTATATAGTGAAATTTAGCTTTCCATATAAAAAGGGTTATTAATTCTTGTCCATTGGTATAGGATAAAGAAATACTGGAATAAGCAAGAGTAAAAAAAAAATCAAAATAGGTGGTTTGATTTTGAGAAAAGCTGTGTGTTGGCTTTTTTTTCCATAAACATATCATGTTCTTACAGTAAAATTGAGAAAATCTGTTTTGCAATAAAATCAAATGGACTAATTTTTTTAAAATACTAAAGGAAGTGAGGACATCATTTTGCCTGTCTGCTCCTTTTGTCTCTTAATCATGTGAAAAATGAGTGCTTCTTGAAAATTTTTAAGCCTTGAACGCAAACATAGCAATGGGGGAAGAAGACATTCAACAAATGAAAACCATATTCAGGATGCAGACTTTACATGACAACTTTAAGAATGTTTACTTTTTAAAAACCTGCACTTTTAGGTTAATATTGTTAGACATAACTAAATTTCCATCTTTCCCCAAATACAAACCCAGCCTTTCATACAACTATGCAGAGCTTTTGTCTTATTCTGCGGGCTGCTGTTCCAAGCTCCAGAGCTGAAGACCATTCGTGTATGAGTAATCCTTACTTGCAAATGTATTTTCATTCACTTCAAGTAAAAAAAAAAAATCAGTCATAGCCAATGCTGAATGAGCTCCTTGTAGGCATATGTTCCCAAGTGTTGGTTCATCCCACTGAAAATACCCACATTGATTTATTTTATCCAATAGCATTAGCACAGTTTGGGTGGTATTATTGGAATATTTGTTTATTTTTAATGTTTCTCATGCACATTTACATTGTTTAGGAGCCCGCATTTTTTAAACATGGGACAAATTAACTCAAACATAACATACAGCTCACATAAACTGACATAAGAGGCCCGCAGGCCTACTCCAGGCTTTTCCCAGCTGTTTCCTCTGGGATACAAAGCAAAAACAAAACCCTCAAATAAACCAAACAAAAACCCATCAACAAACCAGACCCACCAATAAGCCTCCCTGGTCATTGCATACATTGCTTGAAAGAGGTGCTGCTGCACATATTCACACAAGCACTCAATAAAATCCCCCCCCAGAGAAAGCACAGAGCAGCTGGAAACCCTTTCTGTGTGCCCTGCTAGTCACAAAACTGTGCAGCAGCAGCTAAGCTGGCAACAGAATTCCAGTCCCAAGGACCATTTTACTCCCACATAACTTTCTTTCAGTAACAGGGATTATTCACTGCTGAAGATAGTAAAACATATATTCTTTTCAAATAGCAAGACCACAGCAACATCATCTGGTCCACGCACCTCTGGCGTCACGGTGTTGTTGCGATTGATTTCAATGGGGATAATGTCCCCCCAAAAAAGAATATCCCTTTCCCCTCTCTGCTCCATCCCGTCTTCCTGCAGCACAACCTCCCTGGACACCTTAAGTACACTCAGGTACAGTTTGGCTGCTGTTAAAGGTCAACGAGCAATGATTAATAAGGGAACTGCACTAGTTCTAATTCCTATCACAGCCATTCTGTCAAACTGGTCATTTGGTGAAGCTGATGAAATGTAGGCATTTGGTTAGGTAGCCATTTCACTCGGGCCTTTAACCATGAATAAAACTTTCAGGTATTAGATAAAACAAGAGCAGCATGAAATGACAGCAGGATCTGAATTCCAGACAGATCCAGGAGTAGACTTTTGGAAAAGACAATTACATGAACTACAAAAAAAAGTCTTATACAATTAAGCTAATGGTTGAATTTAGCTATATCTAGAATCTACCTTTATATTGGCAACAACATTTAACGCTCTTGTTTACAGCACAGGTTATACAGCTGGATGTTGAGGGCCTGAGGTGGGAAGCATGTATGGGACAAAGTATGTTGTCCCCAAGCTGTTATTTCACAGACACTGGATCTAAATAAAATCTTTGCTTTTTTCCTGTACTGCTATCAGATGGTTTTTCTAAGACTACTCAAAAAGTCAGTTACTATCACTCTCCTTTTTCAGACAGTAAAAATTGCATTTTGCAGCCCCAAAAGACTGAGATTCTGGGGAAGGAAGCATCTTCAGCTCTCACTTTCGCAGCAGGACCTAGAAAAATACACTTTATATGTATGCTTTTTCTTCTGCCTTACCTCTTCCTTCATTTCTCTGGCCCAGTAACCATTAGTAACCACTGAATCTCCAGGATACTGACCCCAGGCATGTAATAAGGGCAAACTCTTGACTAAATTTGAGTCATTTGGTGGGATGGCAGCCAAGAAAAGAAGTTAGCAGTAGTCCTAGTTATCACGCCTTCTGCATTGGAGGCACATTTATCCTTTAATACACAAAAGCAATATTTATCTCACAGAGAAGGTATTCTGATTGTGAAGATACATTTTTCAGGTTGTCAGACTCAGAATTAAAAGCAGAGGAGGACAAACTGTGTCTCCTTAGGAAAACAGCCAACTAAGTAACATGGTTTGGCTTTTTTGTTTGACATGCATTCAGCAGATATTATTTTAGTAAACTGAAGGGCAAGCAGGGATTTTTCTTTAAGCTTCTGTATTCTTCCTTTTCTTATCTCTTTTTATATATGTATGTGTATATATTTTTGTTCCTTTAATAAAGAACAACCCATGTTCAATATACAAGTGAAAACATATGCTAAATATGCACTTGTGAAATATCATGAATTCACTATCCTATTTAAACAAAATTACTGTGTGAAAGGGTATTTCCACATGTAAATTTCTGTAGGATCAGTCTATGCTATTCCAGTTAAAAATAATAATAATAAAAGTTACTCAACCATAAACAATGGACATGTTCTGTGATTCTGAATGCATGGATTTATTATTTTTTAATATTGTGCTTTATTCTTCACTGTGTTCTCTGGGCTGAGCATGGCTTACAGCTACATAATTTGGTGGAAGCACAGCAGTGTATGTTCAGTGCAGTGTGATAAAGAAAAAAAAAATCAAACTTTTTGATTGTAACAACTAAGTAGCCATTGATAAAAGTAGAAAACAAGTAGAAAGAAGAATTAGACAAATATTAACTGAAGTATTGGCCGATGAAAGGAAGGGCAACATTTATAACTACTTTGTAATGAAACATCCACTCTTAATTTTACATCACAAGTAACATATTCTGTATGTATATCATTCCTTCTGAACTAATTACATCAAGTTCAAAGATTACAAATTAAACTCTATATATCTCTTTATATAAAGCCTATATATAGAGAGATTATTATTCCACTCCAACAGATGGCAAAACTGAGTAACCAAGATGAAGATCTGAATCCAGGAAGGGACTTAAGTATTGCAAGAGTGACTGAAAAGCAGGGTCCTAAACACTCTTGCTCAGTTGCTGTCAAATGCTGTGAATCCCCAGACTAGATTTTTTGCTTAAATGTGCTCAAGGCACCTCAGGCAGCTCCTCTGAGCATGCTGCTCTTGCCATCTTGTACCTCCATCTGGTCCAAGCCCCATCAAAGACCCAAGGTTACACCTTCCCTCCTCCACATCCCTGACAAATTTGTTACAGTGGGAAAGTGTTCTCAGGGTGGGTCTAGCAGCAAAACAGTCAAAATGGCATGGCTCTTCTGCCTGTCTCTAACACACTGACTGAAAGTTCAGGGAGGAAGGAGAAGCTCTGGATGCAGCTCCCTCCTTGACCTGAGAAAGCAAAAGTTCCAGCATCATGTATGATGTCCCCCTTCCTAGTCCCACTCCAAGAAATGCTCATGCATGGCCTACAGCACCTAAACTCGTGGTTTGGGCACACTCCTGGGGAAGAACTGCATGCCTGCTGGCAGCTGGCTCTTCCAATGTCAGCATATATCCTGGACCACAGGGCCATTACACAGGACAGGATGATGTCTCAGCTTATACTACTTCCTAACCTCAAGTAACCAAAAAGCAAGCTTTCCTTTAGCTCTTTAAGTAAAAGGCTGTAGCTGCCTGACTTCTTGAAACCCAAGGGATATAAGAAACCTCTATAAAGTACAAAATAAACCACCAAAGTCCTGAAAACTGTTGGTACATCACTCTTTCATCCATCCTATTAGAATATTGTAGACAGCTCCTCAGGTTGTCCATGTTGGGGGACAACATCCTGCAGCCCTCTGCTAAGCCTAAGGAGCAGGGTCATAAGTCTTACAGTTACTTTAAGTCAGTGGAAAAGCTGGATGTAGAAATCAGACCACCTGACTCCTGTGTGTAAGTGAGGGATGATGCACAGGCTGAGATAGAGGAACAAGGAAGTGGCACGACCTGGACAGTGACTGAAGGAAATGCCACATGAACAGCAGCTGGAATTCTGGCTGCTATGAGGCCAATGGAAAAGCTTTTTGTGGAAGTACTACCCACCCTGGGCTGGGGATATAAAAGTCAGCGTGTGCTATAAATAGACGTGCTATATATAGAATCCCTAAGGGTATAAAAGTCTGTCTGCCTCAATAAAGCTGATTTTGGTTGCACCTTCAGCTGGGGTCCGTGCCTTCATATGCCGCATGCGTGAATATTATGCTCCACTTAGAAGTTTCATATGTAACCAATTTGATGTATTATCCACAGGAATTGTCCATTGGGCTCATTGAGCAATTAATGGCTTCTATGAGGGTATATCAAAATGAACAAAGTGAACTATGTTTGTTCAAGAGGTTCCTAATTTAGCAAGCCAGGATTGACTAAATGGCCCCAAAAGAGCAAGTCCAATAAGGCAGAAATGTAACCATCATGTTTGAGTTGTTCTGAAAAGAAGGCAACTACCAATCTTAAATAACTTACCATTAATATTTACAGGATAATAGACGCTTTGCAATATGTAGCATAGTCCAAAAAAGCACACAGGGAATGTTTTCATAGTCAATGAGGTAGTGATGTGAAATTAAGCCCCGGAAGTTATTCATGGCTTTTTTATTTTTGTGTCTGTGGATAGGTAGGCTATGCTTGGATGTAAGTGGAAGTTATCCTGTGCACGTGCCAGCTGTTTCCAGCCATTTCTTAAAGCCCTTTATGCCATCCAGAGGATTATCTCAGCTGTGCTCTGCTAAACAGCACCTTCCAGGTCACATTTCTTTAAAATAAAAAAGACATTGATCAGTTCTGTTACATTAGACATATATTTTACTGAACATCCACTCAGCTGCCTGCTCTGTTCAAACCAACCACTGCCAATCTCTCTAAAAGCACATAAGTTACACTGGAGGAACCAGCTAAAGAATTGTAATCATTGTAATCAACCGCAAAAAGTTCAGAGACGGCTGGAGACCAAATCAACACGAAAATGCAACTTGTACATCAATCCTAATGAAGAGAGGAAATGGATTTGTTGAACAAATACAGCATCTCAGGGCAATTCTTACCAGAAACGATAGCAGCTACCAAATATTACAAATTGCCTAGTTTAACACCGCCATCAAAAGCAAGCTGAAAAGGGTAGAGCTTCTTGAAGAATGACATTTGAGCTAGGTGGAAAACTTCACTAATGATTTCTCTTGCAATTTCTTTTGTAGCCAATAAGATTTTTTTTTTTCCCCAAGAGTGGAAAACCAAAACTTATAACAAAAAATAAAGTAGCCCTTCTACTTTCCAGTTGTCGATGAAGACAAAAAATTTCCAATGTATTTGCACTGAAGTATGTCATACTGGAGACAAAAAGAAAAAGGTGGACTACTTCAGTGAGCTTTCCTGTCCAAGTCAGGCAGAGGAACTTTAGTCACTTCTCTGCTTTATTGCATAAGAGATCTGGTTTCTAAAATCCCAGCTCTGGCTACAGGAAAATACTGGCTGAGGTGTGGTAGAATAAAAGCCATTGATTGTATGAGCTCAAGCTCCCTGCACTGTTCAGTCACCACTCTGCAGGAACAACCTTGGCAATGACTGCTTTGTTCCCTGCTTCCCCTGTGCACTAGGTACTTACTGCCCAGACAGTGCTCAGCACATGTCTCTGAACAGCCCAGGTGCCATGGAGGTATTCCCCAGATCAGCCTGTGAATAATTCACAAGAGAGCAGTGTTCACATGACACAGGATCCCAGGAACTTCCAGCCTATCTGCTAACCTGCTTTAACAACAATGTCCAGTGAGTCTGTGATGTTACTGACACCTGAACTTGTATGTCTTCTCTGACACACAAGTACTAACAGCAAGCAGCAACAAGTCATTTGTTTTGATGTTTTTTGTTTTGATTTAGTTTTGATGTTTGCTATATCATAGCACATGCTTCCCTCTGGAGCGACAGCCTCCAAGTGCAGCAGGATAATGCACACAGCACTGCTGTAAGTGGGAGGACACTGTCAACTCTGTAGTAGTCCTGCAGGAGCAAAAGCACTCCCCTCTGAGATGTTCTAGAGATACCCTTACTTCTATCACTTCAGGATCATACCCCTGGATAAGATAAAAACTGATATCCTTCTAACTCAAGAAGTAGCATTCATACCCTTGTTACTGTTTAACTGTGGCTCTACCTCAAGTATTTCTTTAGCTGATGTGTAAATAACATTTCTTCATCAGTTTAGCTTCTATTTTTGAGGCTTTTCTTTAAGCTCTATTAAAAGAGTTTCTGGGAACAGTGGTTTATGTGTCAGTGTGCAGCTTTGCAATAATAGCTGTCACATTTACTTTCAGGTTGACAGTCTTCATATTTTGGCAGGGCATTATTTATTGCTGCACTGTGGAGTTCATCGGAGCTAGAGGAATACTTGTCATCCTTTGCCCATGCTGGCCACACTCTGGGAATGTCTGCAGTCAATTAAAAACATGGTGCAACCCATTGCATTTTTGGACACCATCCTTTTAAGTGGTGGTTCTCCAATGTATGCAAGCTGCTGTGTTCCTTATTTTTGATTCAAGATAGATCTCTGCATCCTTTTTTACCTTAAGGAGTTGGGGGTTTGGTGACAGTTTTGCATACCGATTCAAGCATACAATGCCAAAGAACCATGGGGTTCATTCTGTAGGCTGTGCTGAGTAACTTCTTTCCTCACTGTAGTTCCTTCACTGTAGTTATACCCTAATCCCTGTTTTTGTTCAGTTCACTCTAGGTTTTCCAGTAGCTTCTCTGAATATTCTTCCTAGCTCCCATTAGTAACCAGTCTCCTCTTAGCCCTTAAAATTGCAAGACTGCTTCCTCTGAGCCAATTTCACGCATGTGTTTCATTTTTACATGGAATTTGGTGTTCCTCACTTTTCTGCGCTACCACTTCACAGTCTCTGCTCTACTTAACACAAAATTATTAACTGCAACAAAGTTTTCAGAACCAGCCTCTGTCAAAAACAAGTCTAACTTCTGAATGTCTTAATTTCTCCTGGCATCCCTTGCTTACACAAAGCAAACTGCCTACTGGATTTTCTTCAGTCATCTTCCACGTTTCCAGAGTTTTGGCTCTGAGAGAGATTTGAAGTTCTTCATTCTTCTTAGGCTATTTTTATTCTATCTACCACATGGTGCTCAGCAACTACTTGGAGAGAAGGTGTTTAACACCAACCTATTCCATTCAGTGTCTGTCATCCTCTGTATAACAGCAAATGAGTCATTTATAGATATAATTCCTCACATCTTTAACTGATTAGAAACTACATTTGTGTAGATATGTTCTTTTTCTGATGAGTATTTTTTGCTGAGCAATCTACAGGCTGTGTATATGTGTGGGACTGTTCACTGTGAGAGTTTGCTGTTATTACTGTGTGATTCAACATACTACAGATTTTGCCCCTTACCTATTGCTTCAAAGCACATTGGCTATTTGGGTTGTTTTTGTAAGAATATGCAAGAAACTTCCTATTTTGCAAGACAGTTTGCCATACCAGCTTACTTCCTTGCAAACAAGCCCCTAAGAACATTATTAGAAAATACAATTAATTATGTTGGAACTGTAGCTGAAATAAATCAAAGTTATTCAAATGGACAGCTACAATCTACTTTTTTGCAACACACATTAGCACACAGCTCTTCTGTTGCTCTGGGAAAGGTGGAATTAAAAATAGGGACATTATTGACTGCTGCAATAAAAGAGCAATTCCTATGGAATGTGAATCATATAGCCTTCAGGAACTGTAAGAGCAAATAGAAGGTGGCATCTTTAGCACATTTGGGCACAACTGGCACAAATCCATTGAACTTCAGTCATTTACCTCAGAAATCAGAGACCAAAGCAAGTGAAAACTATCTTCTCTTTAAAACGTGAAGGCAGTAACTACCATGATATGGAAGCACTGACTCCACAAATCTCCCTATAAGTGATAAATTGCATATGCAGCTTTACACACCCTGCCAGATTCCATGGGGTGTAAGAGGTACTGAAGCACCTCCTTAACCTATTTGCTGCTGTGGTGGGCAACACCAACTAATTTCCTTAATTACCTGGAATACTGCATCCAGCTCTGGAGCCCTCAGCACAGGAAGGACATGGACCAGATGGAGCGGGTCCAGAGGAGGCCACTAGGATGATCAAGGGGCTGGAACACCTCTCCTATGTGGACAGGCTGAGGGATCTGGGATTGTTCAGCCTTGAGAAGGCTCAGGGGAGACCTAATAGCCACTTTCCAGTACCTGAAGGGAGCTTATAAAAAGACCGGAGAGGGCCTGTTTACAAAGGCCTGGAGCAAAAGGACGAGGGGCAATGGTTTAAATTAGAAAAGAGTGGATTTAGATTGGATGTAAGGAAGAAGTTCTTTACCATGAGGGTGGTAGAACACTGGAA
>JANIJG010023861.1:0-23572 GCA_024611175.1 Megaceryle torquata | reverse complement strand
ACCTGCTCTAGTTGAGGATGTGCCTGCTCTCAGCAGGGGGGTTGGACTAGGTGACCTCTAGAGGTCCCTTCCAACCCAGACAGTTCTGTGATTTCAAGGGGTTGACACCTTTGCAAAACTAAGAATACTTGTTACTAAGCAGCTTCTTCAGATGGTCATAAGCCCACGTAGCTGAAGCATTTTTATTTTAGATAATATGAAACAGCTAAATGCTCTCTCCTCCCTCGAACTAAGGTCTGACCCTTTTCTCAAGAGGGTCAATAGCAAAAATCCCGATATACTTCACTGAGAACAGATGGGAGCCTCCCCTTGGCAAATGGCAGCCCCATCCTTTTTAATCCTCATTTACATTCTGTCTACTCGAGATCCTGGCCTCAGAAGAGAAAAAGCATTATTTTCTGATGACTTGCAATAGAGGAATACTCATACTTTCACAGCTCTATTAACTCACTAGTGTTAATAAACACAAAAAAACCCTTCAGTAGATTATGCAGATAGATTGATCAGTATGGTGTCATTTTACTACCAAATTTGCTACTTTTAAGGTATAGCAATTCCAGATAATGAGAGGCAGCACTGAGATCAGAGAGAGGGACAGAAATTATAGTAGTATATTCTTTCAAGGTCTCATTTCCTATAGGTTTCCAAAGTAATTGATTTGGGATGAAAGTCATTTTGAAATCCAGTTAATGAGAAATTAAGAAATGGTGAGGAAAACCAACATCGTCTGTAACTATTAAATTAATATTAAATATAAATAACTAATACATTTGGTAATGATTAAAGCTAATGTTCATGTTTTGGTATCAGCTAGTCTGAAACACGTTGAGAGAAACTGTGAACGTAAATCAAATTGAAATTCCATGCCAAAGACCTTAAGTTTTTTCGTGAAATGGAGATTAAAAAAAATGCTCGGCAATTAGCGTCTATCAGTTTAAAAATGTCACACAGTAAAAAAATCCATCCATTTGTCCCCTTGCAAGAGGCGTACAAAGAATGATGATTTTATAAACCAAAGACACATTGCCCTAAACAACAATGGGTCAGCTACTCAGCTGCAAATTGGGGCGCTCCAACAGAGAGCTCAGAATTTACCCTGATAATGCTGAAGTCACCTCAAGTGAGTCTCTACCAAAGAGTTATGAGATGAACAAGTTGAAGGTTGGAAAATACAGAATAATTACAAGTAATTTCCATGTACTGAGACCTGGGGTCATTTGTGTGTCAGTCCTCAATACCACAGCAAATGGGTTTGAGGTATTGCAATGCTGATATATTTAGTGCACTTGGCTTTCTGTTCAGAAGGTATGCAGCGGCGCTTGGGTGGACTACTAGACTTTTGTAGAAAATTATCTTAAATGGATTCACCTCAACTATCTAATTTTTAAAGGGTTACTGTAAACCATTAGGCTTGTAGACAGTCATTTGCAGGTGATGCAAATGGAAAATAAAGGCAAAGCAGTTACAGAGAAGGACTGCATTAAAAGGGTTGAGAATAAACATTGCATCAGACATCTTAAATGTGTTCTGGAAAGATCATGCAGAACAACAGATTAATGACTTAAAATGAGCTTAATTAATTATTAGCCAGTAGGCTTCATGAAGGATAATATATTTGAATAGAATATAAATCATAAGTAAACTAGATGTAGGGCCTGCATTACACTGAGAAATAAAACTAGAATTCATTTAGAAGCAGGCAAAATTGATAAGACATTGCTCAGTATCATCATTTACTTTGCCAGGGACAACAACACAGAGTCAAAGCTGCACAAAAAATGAAGCCCAGCAATAAAATGACAGTAATACATGGCTGAAACTCTTGCAAGATCTTCTTCACAGACTATGGCTTCTGCTTCACAGGTCACTTAAAAAAAAAAAGACTATACAACAGAGAGATGGAAACCAGTGGAAACCAGTACAAATAGAAGAAACTAATGTTTAGGCAAGAAATATGAAAGAAATTCTTCCTGCTTGATGCTGAGGCCAGACTTTTGGGCCACTCGGCCTCTAGTGAAGCTGTCCATCAGTCCTCAGCAGTGTTGGGGTTTGCAACAAATTTTGAAGACATACCTTGCATGGCTATTTAAGATACAGACCTTCAGGTACCCTTCTCAGACTACACAGGTCAGATCTCCCTCTATCATACAGCTGCTAGTCTGGCACTGATGTTTAAGTAAACTAATTCGGAGAAAAAGTGCTGAATAAGTGAAAAGTTACTCTATCCAAGTCTCAGGGATCCAACTCATTACTGTCTTATCTTGAGAAATATCCATGCACAATGATAGCAAATTCAGGAAAACAGCAATTCCTCCCTCCTTTAAACATACAGCTTGACCAACACATTAACAAAAAAAAAAATCTACTCTGAATGCACCATTTATATCCATCTTAGAGCATCAAACTACCCTTCCTGAGTAAGATGACAGACCTAAATCCTTAGCTTCATAGATAGGTAAAGATCAACATCAAACTTTTCCAGCTGAAGTTAGCATGAGATGTGTTTTCTTTTATTTCTCATAAGCTTTGTCTATGCTTATGTCTACATGTGATTTTACAGACAGATGTGAACTCCAGCTGCCTGTGCTTCTCCTTGGACAGATGTGAGACAGCTCTGAAACAGAAGCCATGTAGCTGCGGCTAGTGCAGAACTCAGGCTTTTGTACTCCAGAGCATGTATATTTCCAACCTAACTGCAGCTCTGTGCTGCTTTCTTCAGAGAAGGCTCACATCATGCCACTTGCAGGACAAACAGGAAAAAGAAAATATTAGGATTTCCTGAAAAAAAAAAACTAGTGTTGGCTGACAGCATGAAATCTGTCTTTATGCAGTTAGAAATCTAACTACAGGCAACTAATAGGCAAAGAAAGTCCTGTTTCTGATGCAGGTGATTCTGCTGGGTGTTTAAGTTTGCCTCCTGGCAACATTACAGTTAGCAAGGCTGGCTTCAGGGGACTTACCCTCAGCAATGGCTCTAGGCAAACAAGATCAACACAGTTGCAATAGGCCTCATGCTTCATTCATCCCTGGGCTATATTCCCTTTCATGTGAGACCATGCTTTAGAGGGCTGAATTTAGCAAATTGCTGCAAGTCCTGCCCTGGCTCATATCCCCTTGTTAATTATGCTAAGTGTTCTCACATGAGGTAAACCTACTGACAGACACCCATTTTGTCTGTTCAGACATACTCTAAAATGCAAAGTAAATTTGTGTTGGTCTGAGCGTCCCAGCTTAAGCAGAACAAAGTGAATAAATAATAAATAGTGATCAGGGTTAAGAGTACAGCTGCTCTGACTTCCCAGGTCTTGTCAGCTGGTTCTTCCTACACTGCCAGTTGACCCAGTTGATTGTGGTGCATGTACTGTGAACATGTTTTATGAATGATGTTTGTGTTTACTCCTCCATCATCAAACTTTGGCAGACTACAATTACCTGCTAGACACAAGGTCTTTTGACTCCATTGTGAAATTCTCCAGGAAATAATGTTCAGTGCAGTTCAAACAAAAGCTTTCCACATTTGCTTCTTCTGACCTTTCATTTTGGTAGCTGTCTACCTACCTACCTACCCACCCACACTGCCTAGCTGTCCCTTCTTCCTGTGCAGTCTTTCCAGTGCCAAAGACTTGTGAGAGATCACTTTCTGACAGTGGAAATTATGAAAAAGCAGAGTATCTGGGCTTCAGAAGCATATTCAATGTCATTTATACACACATACTAAAATTTCAGTTTTGACGCTTTGCTTTTGGAGGCAGGAACAGGTTCACAGAGCAGGTCAGACTAATTGTTCTTGTTACATGGGTGAGACCATGTCTATGTAAAAATGCAAATTAAAATATAGTGTACAATTGTTATCGCAGACACCAAGAAACTATGAGGCATGGAGGGAATGAAAAGAGGTGTTACTTCATAGCAGCACAATGTGCCTCAAGGCTTGGTGGAGCACACGGGATAGTGGGCACACTCGTTCTTAGCACCAAATATGATTTGCTATTCAAAGTTCTCTACAAACAATTACAAAAAATGTGTGTACGCTTGCATGCAAAACAGAGCTTTTGTTGGGGGGAACTGTGTTTGCTTGCATGCAAAAATAGAGCTATTACAGGCTGGGGGTTGTGTTTTCCTTTTATGAAGGAAAATAAAATGGTTTTTAATCAAACTGCTTCACAAGAGTATTTTCCACTGAACTTTAACCTGCGTAATCTCTCTCATTCAGTGCATGATTTTTACCAAAGGGAGAGTGGAGGAGTCTGACTACAGAAACCTTTCCTATCTGAAAAGCAGGAAATGACAGCACAGTCACTCCAAACCACACTCTCTAAAACCTGGAAAGATCCTCCACAGGTCTACCTGCCACGAATGACCCACACATTTCACAAAAAGTCATTCTGAAGTTTGGATTCCATTATGGTGAAAGGAGTGGGAAGTCGAAGACAAATCATAAATTCTGGAGGATGGGAAAAAACTGTTTCCCAGGCTAGTGAAATTCCAGCTCAGGAATTAGTTCATCATTTGCTGGCTCTAGTTATAACTCTAGACAAATAACGAAAACCAAAGGCATTGTGACCATTTATGTTGCATTTGCTGTCTCCCTCTGAATATTTAAAGTCTTCCCCAGTGATTCCTACTATCTGCACTATACAGGAATTAAAGGGAGATAATTGCTTCCATGACTAACTTAATCCTACCTTTTGGGTTTGCCTGGGCATGTTCCTGCAAGATGATTATTTTTCACTTCTAACTGACTTGATAAGAATATGTATGTTTCCAGTGGTGGTGAAATTTCTCGGCTATAAAATCCCGGTCATAGAAACCTCAGGGGGTTTATCCATAAACATCAATAGCCCATGCTTCACTTTTAATTAACACCAAAATTTAATTATTATTAATTGTAGATGATGGTTAAAGAACATAAATACATGTATTTTTTTTATTAATTTCACGTTGCTCCTTTATGTGTAAGATCAATGTAATTGCTGTGAATGTCTTTGTATTGCTTTAGTTCTATAGTATAGCAAATAACAGATTCGCTTAAAACTTAAATATAATAAAGTGGATATTATGTCAAGCTTGCCATCTGCAAAGTTACAGTAAAATATTTTTAGAGTAATAATGAGGGCAGACTGGATATCCTGGCCTAATCCATTTAGTCTCCAGTCAAACTCAGAGAATCAAAAAATGGTCATAAGCATCTTTGTGATTCCCTGATCTTTGCTCATTACACAGCAGGCTGGACCCAAATTTCAACTTAAAAGACATCCGAGACTGTTACTGTATGACACTGACTGCAAGACGACCATTCTGGCACCACAGGTGAGCATGCAGTACAGCAGCAAGGCAGCTACTCCCTCTTTCCAGAGGTATAGAAAGGAAGCCTGAAAGTAATAGTTTAAGGAAGCCTCAAGGTTATTTTGAGTCTTAAATGTCTACAGGTTTAGTAGTCCTTCCTGTAACTCCTGCTCTGCATATTCATGCTGGCTGTAGCCCTTTCTGTGCTTGGCATTCTCCAACATACTAACAGTGCTGAGCAGTATTTCTAGACAGCCTTTGATTTTAAATTCTCAGTAGTCTGGAAGCATCTTGACAAGGAATGGCCTTATCTCAATCTGTCAGGCAATCACTGATCCTGCATCAGCACAGAGCCAATCTGCAGTGACTGCTTTACACCCTGCAAATACCGCCAGCAGCCACAAGACATCTTTACTCTCCACACACCAAGTGTGATACGACAGAAATGTATCACCTAGGCCATAGACAGCAATGTGGGTCCCACACTAGTCCTGCTGCTCACTGAAAGCAGATAATGTCCAAGAAGGGTTACTGCACTCGAACTCCCAGTGCTGCCATCCCTACTGGAGTTGGGGCCTGACAGACACAAGATTTTCACTTTGAAAAAAGATGAAGTAATTGCTTGTACTCAGCTTTATAATGCACAACTTTCTGATGTTGAATGGACAGATAGTTCCCACGTATGGGAAAAGTGACTGACTCCATTAAAAAGAGATCCAATTAAAGACGCGTGTGCCAGATACAATGACTTTTTAAGTGAGACATGACAGGGAGATGGTCAGCAAGATCCACTTTTCATATCAAACATGCCCGCTGGATTCAGTGTCACCCTTCTTCCTTGAATTAATCTCTGTTCTCCAAATGCATTTTGGCCTCCAGCAGGCACCTGGCAGGCTGCAGCTCAGGTGGCCACATGCTGGGCAGCTTCAGGACAACCTTTATTTGCCTGTCAAGTGAGGGTGGGTGAATCTAAAAATAAATCCAAAAGGTAGTTACTAGCTCTCAGTAAATAAATTTTAAACCATGGGCCTAAGTTTTGTATGGAGTTTTGCCAGCAACCTTGAAAGGGGTGTGAAAATGGGAGGCTGGGTGGCACAGGATGTCTGCAGCCCCACTGGGGTGGGGGAAGCAGGGAAAAGCTGAGCAGGTCCACAGACAGAGCTGCTCCTTCCCCTTACTTAGCTTGGGCTTTCTTAAGACATCTCCTTTAATCCACTAACCACCCATGCACAAAAACCTCTTATCCAAGGTTAATTTGGTCCTTTCAGACTATGTTAGTTGGCTTGCACACAGCTACAGGCGAGATTTCCCCTCAGACTCTGAACATTCACTCTGCTGAGGAGATTTAGGCTAAATCACACAAGTGCTGACAGCCCTTCAACATTTTTCCACAGTCCCCTTAAATGCCCCAAAAGTCATTTTACTTTCCCACAGTTCACTTGGGAGGACTCACAGCTTGGCCCAATGCAGTTCAAGAATCAAGGGGCTCCCAGACTGCCGCAGCACTGGGTAAACTGTCACTGGCTGGCTGTACCAATACTGCAGGGTCACATGCCTTGTGTCTCTTCTTTGGTCAATAGCTGTTTGGAGTCCTCTTTCCCTCTTGAGCTCAATGAGCAGTGGGTGCAGAGCATTTGGCTGTTCACACCAAGGGCCCTACTGACCCTGATCTGCATGGACTTTGAAATATTTTTAGTCATTCTTGGCACCTGTGTTCAAGTCTGGATTACTTATAAGTGTGCTAAATTCCTTGCATAACTTAAAGCAAACACTATGCTGATATTTTCAGGATCCCTTTGGATACTTCAGGGAAACATGAGGAATGCTACCACAAATGGGAGCAAATCAGGTTTATTTAAGGAGTAAAAGGCAACAATTTAAGGATAACTATCCCAGGTAAAAAATGACGATAATCCAAGTTTTCAGAAATCAGTGCTATAAGACCACTAAGCTTCCCATCCTCTTCCTTTGAACCAGAGTCACTTTCCAGGCTCCTTAAGGGTTAGAGGTTTTACTACAGCCAGGAAATTCTTCAAGCCAGAGCCATAAATATTTCTCTACATATCTGCTACTTTAACATAATACAAATAATGTATTGAAAAAGGAAAACTAAAATCCTGTCCAGAATACCTCAAACCAGTTGTGATCTGCAGAATACTATGGGTCAGGCCTGAGAAGTACCTGTAAGGGGCTAAGTGGCTATGAAAGAAGAGAAACACTGTTGCCCACAGCAGCAATTGCTGCTGCCCATTTGTCTTACCATGCCGTTGGAGAATCGTGCATGGGACCCAGGTCTTCTGAGCTTTCATCCCAGGCTGACTCTAGATCCCATCTTCCACTTCCACCTATGTCTAAAGTGGCCAGAATCTTTGTACACCCTTGAGGTAACCCAATTCAATTTTACTAGCACTACTAGGAAGTCACCTTGGGCCACCCCAGAATGAGGGTGTAAAGTAATGTCTATTGGTGAGTAGAGTCAGTTATCAGTGGGATGAAGCCAAAGTGTTGGAAGGATGTGCTGCTTCTCTCGTGTCCTGCTGACCACCATCTTGAGTGAGTGGTTTTTCATCTGTGAAAACACCACAGACCCTACTTCAGACAGGAGCGTTACACAAGCCATAGTACTGCAGTGAAATAACTGCACTGGTATCAGGCTACCAATGTGACCCAAATACCATCACAAATTATTTTGATTATTGTATTAAAGCAGTTGGCCAGTTTCACACCTGCTGAAATGTTGCAGAAAACAGGCTGGTCACAGACAGTGAGGATCTAACACGCTAGGGACTGATGCTCTGCCACCACGAACTTTTGCACAGAATAAGTGCAGAAGGCCACCCCTCAAATCAGCATTTTCTTCTACTCTGTATTCTTTTAGAGGCTACAGAAGGGAAACTGCAGGTCAAGCTACAGAGAGGCCTTTCCTTTTTTTGATGCCAGCAATGACTACACGGTCAGAACTCGTATATTTTAAACTGCCTTTTAAATACTTTTTTGTTCATCCAACCAGAAGCCTCTCATTCTGACATCATAAGGCACTGCTACAGGGCACATTTTCATGTCACAGTGGGAAGATTAGAGATGAAAAGGGGCTATAAAGAGTAAGAATTGGATGCAAAGAGGATTAATTTGCTCTATAGTTCAGTGATTAGGAGAGATATCTAGAGGTAAAACATAGAGGTTGGATTTCTTTTTTGTATCAGGAGCAAACGAGATCTAAAAAGTGGAACAGTGACAGAGAGACATGCACAAGCAATAAATGCAAACAGGTATCCTCCCAGCTTTTCAGATTCTTATTCACCTGGCACAGTATAGAGCCTTGAGTGTCACAGCTTTAAGCTCTGTTTACACTGCCCACCCCCTTCTGCACAAATACTTGAAACACAGCAAAAGAAAAAAAAAAGAGATTGATCACTGACCTTTCAGACACCAAGGAAACCTCATATTCCAAAGCATTGCCTTTATTCCCTTTCAACTGTGCATTAGAGAATGCCTCTCACAGTTTACTCCTCTCCTGTCCTGCGAGTAGCCCTACTTAGAGTGTATTTATTTAAATAAATCTTCCGGGGTAGAAAACACACTGCACTTTATTGCTATTCTTAAGGCACTTGCATAAACACTGTGTCATTTCTATAATTACACACCTAAGTAGTTAGGATGCCTGACGGAGCAGACTGTTTACTGTTACTCTTTTATAAATCTTTTTATTTCAGTATTTTTTAGTAACATGATAATATGTGCTTTCACTCTTCATACAGTACAAGATGCATGCTAGGAGGAGCAGATTGTTGACTGTTGTTTTAATAAATATTTTTATTGAGCTAATTTATATTAAAGTGATCTCTTCCACTATCAGGGAAAAAATGGCTTCTAGAATGACTAGCCAACTGCAACAGACATAATAATAGCCAGCAAGTTTATAGCAGTACCTTCAAACAATCACAACTGAAGACATATGTTGTTTCACCAAAAAGCACATATTGCAAAACATGAAATTGCATCATGTTTAAGGTATTGTGCCTACAGTACATGTTAGTGAAGTGAAAGGGCACATCTGTGCTGTACTTATTCAGATGACTATTTTATTTGCTGGATGATGGCAATTTATTCATTGATTTCTGGATCCTAGATTGCCAAGAAGATACCAGATACCTGGTTGATGCTAAAAACAGTTGGACTTTGTATTTGAATCTCATTGTTTGTAGCTCTTTAAAAATCATAATTGAATAGCAAGTAAATGAAAAAGAACAAGGAAATAGAAATAAAACAATCACATATTCTCTCCTCTCTCATCCCTCACAGAGAACAATATGCACAGACTTACTCACAAGAGATTCCCCACACACTTCATTAAAACTTACTTGGCCTGTGCAGATACTTGAGGTCTGGTTCATAAAATGAAGGTGTTACAGAGGGTGATTGTAATTCACATTTCTGCCTTGCAGTGCTGTAAGCAGGTTGCCAGCACCTAACAAACAAATAACAGATGTGGTGAACTGTTATATTTAATTTCCACTTTGTGCTTGAAGTCCAGGAGAAGGGAGGTCTCATGACTTCCTTCCCAGACTAAGAGCAGGAGTATGGGTACATTCTGCCTGACAAACAAGGTACAATGTACACCACTCTGTCAATGTGGTAGTTACCAGGGCACCAGTATCTCACCCTAGTTTCACTTAATGTGTGAGCTGGGTAAGTGGGGAAGAACGAAGGCTGGTACTTCAGCCACCATGTGCCATGGTCCTCCTCATGATCTGCTTGGCCTCTATGAGTGACTATTGGCTCCCTGTCCCAGGGACCATATCCACCCACCCTACCTTGCAACCTGAGAAGCAGAGTTCCCAATCCAATTTTCATCTGAGGGATAACGAACACATAGGAAACAGAACTATGCCCAAAAGCATGAGAGGATCTTATTTTCCCCTCCATTACCCACTGCTTAGCACATTGTACAACCTTAATGACATTGAACTCAGAGGGACAACACAGAGGGATACATCAAAGGGACCACTGGTACTTTGTAAAAATAAGATGAAGACACGATACCCCTCACCATCATTGCAACATGCAGTCTTTATAAGCCATCTTTTCTAAGCTCACATAGAAGAATATGGCTTCAAATTTTAAAACCAGGAAAGCATACGCCCAGCTTTCATTTCTGTACTTCATGAGTCTCTAAATATAACAAAAAGTAAAGTATATTGAACTAATATTTAGAGCTGAAAATGAAAAGTTCATTTCTACTAGCATTCAGACATTTTCCTATGCAAAGTACTCATTTAATTGTGGTAGAAAGCATCAATGTTTTCTCAGGTTATTTTATTTCTCTCCCCCTTGGGAAAAGAACAGGCAAAATCCCAGCTTTTCCACACCAAAATAGCTCTTGATGGCAATATTACAGGTAGAGTAATGATGTTTCTTCTGAGGCAATATACAACATTATATTCACCTTTGCCTGATCAACTCTACAGAAAATACTATTTGTGTTTAGCTATATCAAGCCAAAATGGAACATTTTTCTTTTTTTTTTTTTCCAGCCTATGTGGTTAAGGCAATTTCAAAGCCATAGCGGATTGTTTCTATTAAGAGGAAAGAAGAATGGTACCAATCAGATAATGTGGAAAACACAGTGACTTTACCACACTCTTCCTTCTGCAATGTCAAAGCAAGCCATCCACCACCAATGTGTTTCCAAATATACTCACAGCTGAACAAACAGAGGAAAACAAGAGGATGCAGGGAATCACAAAGCATCCTGGTTCACTCCCATGTGGGCCAGCCCATGGCACAGACACACTGCGGAGAGAAGCCCTGGGGATGGTGGTGGGCACTGAAGAGCAGGAGTTCAGGGAACCTGCAGCACCAAGGTAGGCAGCCTCTGCCTCCCCCTCTGATTTGGCACAGAAGCGTGACAGCCTCAGCTGAGTAGCTGTGCTGTTTCTCTCTCTCCCCTCCATATAAGTGCATGTGATTTAGCTTCTAATTGGTCTGACCACAGCGGGCTTTGCCTTGAGCTGTGGCTTTCTCCACTACCACTACTCATCAGGGCCCTGAATGAAAGGTTGATCCTTCACTTTAACCACAGCCTCGACGGCTCAGTAGACATGTTTACTAGGAGCCATTAATATCTTTCAGCCTAAGAAGAGAAAAAGCAAAACTCCACCTCACTGTGGATGGATTGTCACTAGTCATAGTTACAAGTAAGCAATCAATGCTCAGCCACTAGCCCATTTCCCCAGTGATAGAGCAGTGACTATTAAAATGTTTACGAGAGGAGGACCTTGGAGGTGATCTAGTCCAAGACCCTGCTTGTAGCACTAGCTCAGATGCCATGAATGTGCCAAGTCAGACCTGGAAAACCTCCAAGGACAAAGGTTTCACTGTCTCCCTGGATACCATGTTCCAGTGCTGCACACTCCTCCTAGCAAGGAAAGATAACTTACTGATTTCTTCTCTATGTTCGTCAAAAAAAGGTACGAAGGCTATGCCTGGCACACCAGAGATTACCTCTTCCAAGCACTGCACATTCCTGGAGATAACAAAAAGCAAGGAAGATAGGACAACAATGCCTCAGAGATGAGTTGGCACCATCTCCCCTGTGTGACTTCTGGCATGGTCAGCCCACACAGGAACAGCACAGGACGCCTTGCAGCTGCATGATCTTGTGAATGTATTTGAGAGAGAGAGGGGAAAAAAAAAAATGCCATTATAGAAGGAAGAGTGTGGTAAAAGCCATAATTTGGCTGGGATTAAAGAAACCACTGGAAGTTCCTTAGTTTTAAATTTTGCACAGATGTCAACTATACTTGTTCCTACTGTCTTTAATTTAATGTCTGGAATATTGTGGTAATGTAATTCAGATGACATATGACTGGGAAACAGCCAGACCAACAGATTTGTGAAATTTTCTTTTTATGTTTAGATTTAATAAAATAAAGATCTCTCATGTGTGGCTTTTCTTCACAGCAGTATAAGAAAATGCTCTAGAAAGCTACGAAAAATATCTGCAGAGTGCACTTGAACATGCTTCCAGACAAATGAGAAGGCAGAGACACATTGTCAAACCATGAACAGGAGCACCTCTCCTATGAAGACAGGCTGAGGGAGTTGGGTCTGTTGAGCCTGGAGAAGAGAAGGCTTCGAGGAGATCTTATAGGGGCCCCCTGTACCTGAAGGGGACCTATGGGAAAGACTTTTTATAAGGGCATGTGGTGATAGACAAGAGGCAAAGGTTTTATGCTAGGTTTAGAATAGACATTAGAAAGTTCTTTACCTACAAGGGTGGTGAGACACTGAACCGGTTGCCCAGGAAAGTTGTGGATGTCCCAGCCCCAAAAGTGTTTAAGACCAGGCTGGATGAGGCTCTGAGCAACCTGGATTAGTGGGAGGTGTCCCTACCCATGACAGCATGGTTGTAACTAGATAATCTTTAAGGTCCCTTCCAAATCAAGCCGTTCTATGATTCAGTGATTGTAGCCATGGTGGCGGCTGATTTTTTTGCATATTTTCCATCTCGGCATGCCATGGCTGTTTCCCTTCCCACCATGGAGAAAGAGGCAAATATTGGCATGGTCTGCATTTCCTTCAATCCCTGGAAACTTTCACCAGGTGCTGATATGAAGAAGCATAGAGGCATCTATCCTGAACTGCTTCAGCTATTTCCAAAGTCATATATCCCCATAGAACACCACATTTTACTCTGTATTATGCATTAAAAAGCAGTTTGGTGTATTACAAATGCTCTGGATACAATGATTGGTGGTGTTTTTGTGAATAAAGACTCAGGGATACTAATGAGTAGTTCAAACAACAATAATCAGATTTTTTGTTAGAGTAGGTGAGCTAAACTCAGGGTCATGTTTATCTAACCAGTTGGTGCTTATACCTACCTGTTAAGTTTCCATAGCAAACAGGAGCAGAAATCATCTTGATCTCATGGAGATCCAATAATTTAGCTCACTTTATCCTCTAATATATGGAAACAGCTTCAGAAATTGATTTTCATAAAGAAATCTGATAAGGACCAAGCATCTCACTCTTACTGAAAAAAACCAACAAAACAAACACACACCAAAAAAAGCCCACAAACAAACAAAACCCTACAAACCAACAAACAAAACCAACTAACAAATAACCAAAACAAAATGACACCAACCTCTTGGAGTGGCCCTACAAAGTTTTTAGCCTTTCAGCTCCTTCACAACTTATTACAGAACATATTTGGAGGTCATCATGCTTTTAGAAGAACAATATTAGTATATAAGAGACTTAGGACAAAATGAACTGTTGATTCATAAGATTGTTTTGTACGCATATGAGATGATCACTGTGTCTCTGGTAAGGTCCTGCTTAGCCTGGAGTAAGGTATGTGGGTCCTACTAGGTTAGGAGTTAAAATACTCTCTCCACAATGCATTTGTAACTACTTTCCATCTCTGTGATTTTACCTGGTGGAGGGAACACCAGGTCCATACCACAGTCCTCTGCATGCTGGAAGTAACATTTTTCTTATATATATATATACACACACACACCCTGTGGCAGAGGTGCCCAGGCACAAACAGTTTAGGTAAAATAAAATCCCTCAGAGTGGTATATTAAGTGCTAAAGTTTGTGGAAAAGGTTGGATAATTCAATAAATAGCTTTAAAATGCTGGTCTAGTCTCTCTGTGTAAGTGACTTGTATTGTTTGTGTTTGTTTCATTATGCAACTGCAATAATAGAAATTTCTCCTCAGCAAACACCTTTGAACTTTGTTCACATGCAACAACAGGCTCCTAACACTCTGCATCAGCTTTCCAAGTTAACTGCTTTTTCTTTGCTTTAAATGGAGTTTCTTGACATATTTTTCTTCAAATTCCCTTATCTGGTTTAAAAAATACAGTCAATTATATGGTTCAAAATTTAGCCGCCCAAAGAGAACCATGGCAATCTATATGCATCTTTCTGATGATCTTTTTCAAGAATATGTAACATACAAAATGGCCTCAGCAGCATTGAGAACAAACCTGTTATTTAAAGAAATTTACCCTTTCACCATATTACTGTAGGCCCACAAATGCATACATTTTTTTCACATGAAATGTTGATTCGGCTTTAATCTTAAAACATACGGATGTCATTCTCTTTTTGCTCAGAGGCACTGATGCAACTCAAGAAAAACATTAAGTTTCTGGAGGGAGGCCAAGCTGGATAGCAGCAGCATAGAGTATACAGTGCTACCATTGACATCAGATCTGGAAGCAGATCAGATATGAATGGAAGACCCATAGTGAGTCAGGTTTGCATGTAAACCTCTAGTGAGTCTGGATTAGCTCCAAAAGCTAATGTGATATCAATGAAAGAACTACACTGTATCCACTTTCAGATACTTTTACTGCAAAATCAGATTGGTTTTAGTTCATGGATTAAAATTGGGCCAAACTGTGGGGATTTTTTTTTTTTTTAAATGGACCCATCAAACCTTCATTAAAGGATTGTTACGACATTACACAAAATAATCAGAGCTCAGAAATCCATGGCTGAAGAGGACAATGTGACCTGCTTTAGTTTAAGGGGGGGAAAAGAAAAAAAAAAGGAAAAAAAAGAGGGAGAGATTTTGGACTGCTTTTTCTAATACCAGTCTCACCTTTCTACAGTTGGCAAACATTTATTCTCAAGACAGGGTTCTTATCTTTTACTTCCTATTGGCAATTTCAGGTGTTTTTATCCCTTGGTTGCTGATTGATAGATTTATTACTTACTGGAATCCAGGAATATTTTTGTCTTGGGATAAGAACAATTTCGAGTGAACAAACAAGTAATTCCTTTCTGAACAGCTTTCAATTATAAATATGTAGGCTATCGAGTATTTCCCTGCTTTTCAAAATATATTTGCTTTTATTGTTTTCTGAAATATATGTTTTATAATAACATCAGTGCTGTCCTCCTGCTCTCTCAATTCTTGCACTAAGGTTTTGAAAAAGAATAAAGCAAATGGAAGACGGGATGAAACAAAAGCAGCCCAATTCACATAAATAAAGGACCATCTTCTCTTTGTTTTTTGAATAGCAAACTGTATGTTATGTTCTGCAAACTCAAAGCAAAGTGTATAAAATGTTACTACTTCTATTGGACAGTTAAGGGTTTTGCTTTTTATAACCTTGCAGTCTTAGAACTTCCTACTTAGTGATTTCTTTCTGCTTCTGTTGAACAGGAAGGAAAGAATCCATTCTAGTTTCAGTGAGTAGGTTTAAAGATGCTCTTTACCCACTCAAAAATAAGTCCCTGTTGTGCAGCCCCATCCTAGCCCACCATGCTGATGACTCCCTGGATCTCTTGAATGTCATTTTGTAGAGTGCAGTGAACTTGCTATTTGTTTTTGTGTGCGTGTGTACTGTACTGTGTGACAGTTACATAATATCAAGGTATTGCAAAAAAATATTATATTTTGTGACATTAAATCAAGTCCAGAATAAATCTGGCTATTTTTGCAAGAACCCGGTGCAATTTAAATGTGTTTAATTTGGAGTATATTTACAGCCAGTAGATCAGATGTGAGCAGAAGGTATAAACTTATTTGCTTGTGTCCAAGGTCAGCAGTAAGTGGGTGAATTCAACACTGCCCCTATAATTTTGGAGGAACTGCCTCTGTTAATAATTACAGTTATGTATACCACTATATCAAAGCTTTTAGGCTTACAAATATAATTAACAGATCAAGCATCACATTGCACATACAAGACATTTGAGACTGCAGGAAGGTAAGAGACATATAGGTCTTCTATCAAGACCAGAAAGCTAACACATTATTCTGCCTCCTCTTTTCAAGTGTCAAGTATACTGCTATAGGTTTCCCTTCTGTACTTTTCTCTTGAACCCAGCTCTGGGGCCACCCAGATGTTTTGCTGTTCACAGAATCACAGAATTTCTGAGGCTGGAATAGACCTCCAAGATCATCAAGTACAGCCTATGACCCAACACCATGACATCAACTAGACCACATCACTAAGCACCTTAAACACCTCCAGGGATGGCAACTCCACCACCTTCCTGGGCAGTGCATTCCAGTGTCTTCTGTTTGATATATACATTGTACCTGGGTGGTAGCCTTGAAAGACATGAATGAAGATACAAGATTTCTTGAATAATTTTGTTTTCATCTTTTTGGAGCATGCAGAAGCATATATCAACAGAGTTTTATCCTCAGGAGTAGACATTCAGAACCACATTAATTCACTCCTTTGTTCATATACTTGCACGTACTAAAAACAAAAAACATACTAAACATTAGCCATAGTCCAGGTTTTAGAACCATACATACATAATCTGGTTCCAGAATTCTGCTGAAACATCTGTGGAAACAAACAATTCAAGCAGACTCTCCTGTGAGGAAGCAGCAGAGCTCTCTGCTCTTCCCAGTTTGTGAATTTACTGGGTTCTTTCTTCCTTATCCACCTCCTCTCTCCCCTCCTACTGTTAAGCATACACCCCAAGGATCATTCCTGACTTGCCAGTTGGATACAGCCATCCCTTCCTTGAAAGGGAACATAATATGCTTGTTACACACATTGCTAGAAAGCTTTTTAATGGTGATTGAATTTCCAGGCTCACTGCAAATGTCTCACACATGTAGTGAAGAAAAGGTGTAATTCAGCTTACTGTTTTTATGATACAGCACAGACAGAGTCTGACACTAGAATCTTTTCATCTATGAACTTTCTAGGTAAAAGACAGCTTGACTCATCCCAAAATTGAAGCTTGTCAGAAGGAGATCCCAGTTTATATATTTGAGCAATGTTATTGTTCAAGGGACAAGCATAAGCAATTCATCTTAATTTGAGATGGCAAAGAAATGAGTGAGAAAGACTAGCAACAGATGTACTTTTGTTTTCTTTGTGCAATGAAAAAACAAAATAGAAACTGAATCCCTGATTTATTATTTCTGTATGCATATTTTAAAAAGATATCAGACTTGAGTCAAGGTTTTATCTAACCAGTACATTTCATGCATTAACCCACTGCTTTTATTCACTGCAGTCTAAATGATGTCTCCCTGCAGTTGGGCAGGAGCTCTGTGTGGTTAACAATTTCTCTCTTCCTCACTGTGCAGGAGGCATCATTCAAATCCAAGTATAGAAATAACTAACCACTACTGATGACCATATTCATGCCAGAGAGACAGTATTATTGAAAAAAAGCCAAGCATGGCCCTACAGCTCCAAAAGCTTTCCTTCATCAGAGGAACGTCTGTGCATACACAACTCAAGTCTAAAATATGCCTTTAAACATTTCCCCGCATGCCCTTTGGAAATAGCCTGTATTGCAAAGGAACAATGCTGTGGGAGTACACATCCTTTCTGTGGCTTAGCCATTAGGCTTCCATGTATCACCCCTACACATGAGGCTGATGAGTGTGCAAAAACCTTCTGGCTGTGGTAACTTTAGGGTGGTGTAATCCTGGGATGCAGTTATTTCAGCATGGCTACCCACCTGCCTAAGTACATGGGACTGTACTTTTGTCTCATGCCACATGCGGGCTGTAACATGAAAACCCCAGAATCCCATGGGGATAAACTTTCATTTTTCTCCTCATCTCTAAGATTTAGAATAACTCCACTGACACCTATAAATTACCTGTGAGTAAAACTTGTGTCAATAAAAAGATTTGACCCTTGGAATCAGGTAAAGATAATTTAATTCCTAGATACTAATTTTTAACTCCTAAGAAACAGTTTAAAGGTTGCTATATAATCCCTCACATTTGAGCTTTCAGTTACCAGTTTCACCCACTGCGTTGATCATATGATTCATATACACCATCCTGATGATATCCTCAGCACTTTTATCCCAGCAAATACCGATAAAGGCATATGCAGTCTTTTTTCTTGGCTCCTCTGAAGTCTGTGACCTTTTTCAAATATATCACAAACTTGCTGTCTCCAATTCAAATGCTCTGTCACATTTTCCCTGTCTCTCCAGAGCCTCCTCTGCATCTCATTTTTCTCTCAGGGCAGCAACTGCGGGGCTCCTTCTTTGAGGCTCTCAGCAAAGCTCAAAAGCCAAACAAAATACACAGAAACCTCTGAACTAGATTTCCATTTTTCTACAGGATTCTTGACCTATTGGTCTTCTCAATCTTAAGGGTCAATCACCTCAAGAATTAGCTCCTACCCTGTAACTTAATAGTGAACCTTACTGTAGACAAGCTATTCCTTGTTGCCATTCTTCCGGCAATCACTCAAAACCTGCTCACCTCACATGTCTCTTCCCCGCATCACTATCCTCTTCTTATTGCAAACTCGTGTCTTTCCCCAGCTGCATCTGGAGGAGAGGGGCCTGGCACATCTGCAGATGCAAGGCAGCAGGCTGAACTCTCAGGACTCACATTTCACTGCGATCTGCCAGACATGATCAACCTCTTATCAAAGAGGGGGATGCAACTCTGACAGTGTTTTGGGTTGTAGACCTAAAATCTAGTTTTAAGTCCTAATCTGTTAAACAAGAACACTTAAGTGTTTGGGTTTCAGAAAGAAGAAAACCAAACAAAGCAAAACAACAAACAAAAACCCCACCAACACAAACAAAACCACAAAAAAAACCCCAACAACCACCAAAACAAACAAACAAAAAGTCTCCACAACACTTAGATATCACTTATGTAAATACTGCCATTTGTGGATGTTTATGGGATGACAAAGCTCAGGGCAGTAACATAGGTCCCAACTGCAGCAGAGTTCCAGAATTCACCTCTCACTGCAAAGAATGTTGTCCATGAGAAGCAAGTGGTACTTCTTATAAAGTGGTTATATATACTCTTGATAATGCAGGATAACAGTATGTCCAAATATTACCTATTGCTGAAGTCATCAAAGAACTGTAAAAACAATTGAAATGCCAGTTTTCTCAGAGCATTGCAGATAATCGGTGTGTCATGTAAACAAGTGTGTTTGTCATTAAAGGAATGATTTTCACTGGTGAATTAGCATTAGAAAATTCATTGGTGATACTGGTAGCAACGTGTTCATTTTCATATATAAGTGTAACACAGGTATAACCAGGTGTTTATTTCTAAATGGAGGTTTGCAAACACACACTAAAATTATTAGGCTGTAATACCAGTTGTTGATCTGAGGGGTTTCTGTTGACTTCTCCAGAAAAAAAAAAAAAGGAAGAAAAAAGATGGATACAGGCATCAGTCCTTATAAACACAGTTTAAACAATGCAATTTCACAGTTGCTTAAAAGTCACGGAGCAGCTGCGCTGAAATTGTAAAATCTGCAGTTCTATTATGCCAATGACTTTCTATTGGCCTCAGTCATAAAATAACATACTCCTCACTGAAGTTCTCTGCTAAACAAAAAACACATCCAGACTGACTAAAAATCAAACTCAGACAAGCAAAAAATAATTTGGCCTTCATCTTGCTCGGCTCAATTGGTCCAATAATAAACAATTTTATTTTTCTTCCTCGCTGCTACTCCTACTGATAATTACCTTATTCCCAATGGAGAAAATAAAACACTGAAAAGTAACTATTGCTGAGGGGAATTCACAAATAGTACTTTGTCCTCCTACAGGAGTTCATGACATGCTGAAATTTTTCTAACTTTTTCTATTACTATTTTTGTAAAAATTTCAGATTTGCCAACTGCAAAAGAGGACCTGCTGAGAATGTTTCTCTCCAACAGAGAAGACAAGATAGTCCTAATCATTTACTACTGCTTGGGAATCCAGGCGATGGCTTTCAAACAAATTATTGCTTCTAGAGTAATAACTATTTTTAGCCTACATCTTCTGTGCCCATGTCTGTAGTTAGAGGGTACATTAAGGTCTAGTGTACTGTATACTTTAGGCAGAATATAAATAGGTTCTAAATATAGCACTTGCTTGAATGCAAAAGAGACGGTCCACACAATAGTTCAGGCAGTGAAACTACTACAATACTATACTGCTTATAGGTAAAAGAGAATCAGAGAAAACAGCCCTTTTCATGATTTTCATGATCACGGGTAGCGTTTGAATCACAGACCTCGAAACAAGGAAGACATCAGTAGGACTATTGCCCTTTACTCATTTCATGTTCTAAATCTGATTTCTTTGTGCATTTTAAGCTCACTTTTCCAATACTGCATGTGTTTTTTTCCTGCTTTTTATTTTCTGAAGACAGTGACTTATCAAATATTTGAAGGACTGCACGCCAGGATAGTTGGGGTACAAAGCCTTCTTTAGGAGACAGCAAACAATCTACTGTTATTTGCATCAAATTATACTTGTGTGGGAATGAGTCCATTAATTTTGTATTTGTAATATTATTTAACAGCTATCCAACAGGATAAAAGATAGCATCGTACACAGTGGCTATAATCAGAGTATCAAATATTGAATCGGTAAGAACCCCCAAAAGACATTTTTATTACCCACTTAGATTTCTTAGCTTTAATTCAGTCTGTTGTTACGCATACCCTTAGATTTAGAAAACAGTGAATATTAATCTTCTGAAAGTATAAATAAAATTGATCTCTGTGGACATTATCTGATGACTCATCTGTTGGACTATGTAGAAATTCAGTTACTATCAAATAAATTATTTTCTTTTGGAACAGCCACAGCTAATGCAGTCATCATGCTGACAATGTGTATCATTTAACCTTAGGGCTTATATTAATTTTACAGTGGAACTAAAACCATAGACCACTATCATTTAATAGACTACCTAGGTACACAAGCATTGAGTTGAATCTAGATTTCTATGCACTCAAAAGGACACCAAATTGCTACTGTTCAGGTTTCAGGGTTAGTAGCCTATTGAATTGGAAAGGGGCCTTTTGTATGCCTGAGAGATAAGATTTCAGATTGCTTGCAGACTCAGCCTGATCCTCTTAAACTATTTCTGGTTTTATATTTGGACAGCGATGGCAAATGGATTATCTCATTCAGGTCAATCAGAATTAGTCATCCTTCTCTCTGAATCCCACCTTGACCTTCCACTTCAAAACTAGCACTCAAAGACTGAGCGCATCATAAAAATCTCTGCTTTGGACCCACATCACAAATGAGTTACACTCTGCCAAGCATCATAAACCTGCACTGTGAAAAAAAACCCCAACACCTAACAAAACTGATCTTTTTTAATTATCTGATGCAATGTGTCACATAGCTTCCCAGGCAGTTCACACCTCCCGGAGCTGTTGTTTCAGATGTGGAAACACGACTGTGAATGCATTAATTCTCTGAAAATTAGTGACTAATATGTTTCTTCCAAAGCCAGAGTTTCTAATACCAAAGATGGCAAGTGGAAATAAATGCTGGTAGGGTGCACCACCCTGTGTCTTCATTTGATCTCTCTACATATGGAAAAAGAGGTGATCACAAGCAGTGCAGGATGATTCCTGAAAAGCTGTGATAAATCACACAGAAGATGACTCAGAGCATTCTGGGGCTGGAAATTGATGTTTCACTGTGTTGCCTTCTGGATTCTCCATTAGCCATACAGATGACCAAGGTTCTAATTTAAGTACCCAATCTCTCTCTCTATTTATATTTGGCATGTAAATTCCCTCGGGCAAAAATACTAAGCCCAGGCTACACAGACTGTGATAAAAGGCATAGGTTCACCCCAGTCACCCTGGATGTTAAAAACCTGCCAATGATGATAATAACAAAACATTTTTAGTAAAAATAGTAGTTTTCAGGTAAACTGGGTATGCTGAAATTTCCATACCTTTATCAGAAATGCTGTATGATTTGTCTTCCTTAAAACAAGGGACAGACATGTATTAGCTGAAGCGTGCTACACTTCCCTTTTGGCTGTTTCACCCCGACATGTTATGTTTCATAGAATTAATCTCTCTTTTGTGTTTTATTTTCAACTATCAGAGAAAAAAAGCCATCACGCAGGAATGGAACATAAAGCAGACTATCTGCTATCTATGCTGTGAAACAATGCACGATTTGTGTTTTCTTTAACTGATTTAAATCACAGCTGAATTGCAAATCCCTCCTTGTCAGAAAGAATGTAAAGTCTGGTCAGCTCGAGAGTTCTAACAAATCTGAACGTTGACCTTGCACATCTTTTCTTTCACTTTTGGAACGCTCATGAACTTAATTTGAGAGCGTTTCAAGAGTCAGTCTGAAACAGTGTTTTTGAACTCAGCTGGGTCATAGAAACTTTCTCAGCACTCTATTCTAATTTGCAGTTTTGCTATAATAAAACCCCCAAATATATTGCTACTGTCTAGACATTTTATCTGAAACAAGTGTCCTTTGTAGTCTCAGAGGACTTTTCTATTTTATTTCCAGTAAATCAAAGTCTGTGAAGAGCTTTGGTTCTTATTAAGATATACCCTTCACAGTCCAGTGACTGCCAACGTAGGCAAGCCATTGACAGTTCATTTACATATAAGTGATGACTTCCATCAGGTAGTTGGCTCAAAAATACAATGGACATTTAGAGCATGTCCAATATTTCTTGTTATTTGATGAGCATCAAGTGCCAATTTATACATAGAAACTAACTATTGGAAAGGGAAGGCTTCTTTTCACTGACCTTACCCTGTCTTTTGCAGATCTGGAGTGACATATTGTCACCTCACTAACTGCAAGTTCATTCCTCCAAAGTGGTATGTTGAGCAAGCTGGTATCAATAATCATCAAAGTAACTCGTAAGTTTTATACAGAAGTGCCCTGTCCACATTCACTGGTAGTGCAAGTCACTGCATTTACTGTAAAGTGGCAAGCAAGGATTGGATTTGGGGGCAGAGGCTGGCCCTTGCAGTGCCACAGCAGCTGGGCCAGACAACATGGAGGTGTGGAGGCTGCTGCTCCCTCAAGCAGTGCTTGGACAATCAGCCACACCCTCCCCTGGGGCAGGAAGGAATGGGAAGAGATGGCAGCCACTGCAGAGTGTAATGTGGATGCCACTCCTAATAGCGGATGCTAATGGATTCACGGCTGGAATAAATAGAGCTTGGCAAGGCACGGGGAGGTAGGTGATGGGCATGCTTTGGGCAAGCTTGGGCAAACACAAACCAGGGTTCAGTCTTGGGTATGGTTTGGCGCTTAGTCACTGTGGTGAGTGGAGGAGCAGAAGAACCAGTGGTGAAGAGTCCCCAAAGGTCTGGCAGTGATAACAGGTGATGGATGTTCACCTGCTATCTGGAGAGGATGAGGGAAGGTAAACCACTCAGGTTAATGTTACTTCATTTTGGGTGTGTGCTATTGAAAGGTATTATTAACAAGGTCAAGAGCACAAAAGAATTGGGGGGGGGGGGTGTGTTGAAAATATAATATATAAGAATATAAAATAATAG